>CM069905.1:70525803-70649224 GCA_036172215.1 Camellia granthamiana
TAATGAGTCAATTTATTTTAGGTTAGTTTGGGCCTTTTTATTTTTATTTTTTTGGACTTAAAACATGCCTAATATATTACACTAAATTATAATCGGAGGGGCCCCTTTTTTGGGCCTATTTTGAGGGGCCCTAAGCCATGGCCCTGTGGGCCTATGGCTAGGACACAAGGTTATGGCTTAGGGCCGGGCTGAGCAGCGGTGCCATTGCGCCTATCAACTCTCAAATCCTCTCATCATAGATATAAGAAAAAAATAAAAAATAAAAAACACAAAAATGGAAGAATCATTGTCGTTAGTTAAAGTTCCTATGGTTACTGAGAAATCAGATGCAGATATGGCAGAATCGTCTCTCTCTCTCTCTCTCTCTCCCTCCCTCTCTATGTAATTGTAAAGCTTAACATTTATGTATATACTTTTAATTTTATATATGTGTGTGTGTATATATGTGTATATATATATATTTGTACATACGTATATGACGTGGGTAGACCCATAAAGGCCATAACCCACTATGAACAACCCAAGCCTACCACTTAGGGCCCGATACATAACCCAACTGATAAGGCCCGATACATAACCCAACTGATAAGGCCCAACACAGTTGGAAGTCAACATGAGTTGAAGGACCAATGATATTCAGACACGTGGCAGGTAAAGGGCAAGCCACATCAGCAGACAAAGATCTGCAAAGTTATTGCCACTGCACATCGTCATTAATGCAGCCCCTCACAGCATTTATTGCGACAACACCTCTCCGTCGAGACGGCACGCCCTCACCCTAAACAAGGTAAGCTACAACATAGACTTTTGGCCAAGGTGACAGGTCGGAAGGGGCAACGAAATGATTACCAAAGGATATAAGCAGACGTTGAAGACAAGAAGAAGGTTAAGCTTCTTTATCTCTAATCTATCTACATATCCCACTCTCTCTCTCTAACTTGCTCGTCGGAGGGTTTGCTGGGAGACTCCCCGTTCCCCGTTGAACTCTTGTGCAGGTTCTCTGGTGGGCTTGGTCATTCGGACGTTAGGTTTGAGGAGCGTAGATCAATCCAACTTGTCCTACCATCAAAAACTGCATCATCAGTTGGCGCCGTCTGTGGGAAAAACTCAATGCAGTTTTGAGCCGCGACCGCCCCCCGTTGATCCAGTGAAGGAAAGGGCAAACAAGGAGGGAGAGGTCTTGAAGAAGAAGAAGAAGAGGAGGGTTGCCCCTGAGGGGGCCTCAAATGCGCCTGGGTCGAAAAAGACCAGGGTGGGTGGTGAGGGCACTCCGATGGCGGAGGAAATAGGAGAGAAAGAGGTGAAGGCTACTCCAGAGATGGTGGTTGCCCCAGAGGCGCAGGGGGAGAAGAGTCAAGGGGTCCCAGAGGAAGAAGGGCACATAAGTGCCCTCGACCCCAAGATGCAATCGGAGAGTGGGTCAGCTGACCCTAAGGAAGTGATGGAGCAGCAGCCCAAGGGGGGCCCTGCGCCCCAAGGAGAAGGGGCCAGACTGACGACTGCTATCTACTACGCTCGTGTAGACACCCCATTTTTGACCGACCTTAAGACTCAGACGTCACCGATTGAGCGCTCGGTGATGTTGCATGTTGTGCTCGTTCAGAAGTCTCAGAGACGCGGCCGTGCGCCCTGCCTCCGGACTCCCGAACTCTCTTTTGTGCCTTGCCTCGGTTTGCGAACCAGACTCGGTTTTCTCTGTTTTCTTTCCTGAGGGGAGGGAGTGGTCCCGTAGACTATCTCTCAGTGGCCGTGGGCTACTTTTCGTGGCCGTAGGCCATTTTGCCCATTTCGGAGCCCGGTTCCCGGTTTTCGGAGCCGTAAGGCCGTGTGCCTCGGCTCGGGACCGCCCAACCATCTCCGATTTCTCTGGTTCTTGGCATGCATCTCATTTACTCCCTTTCAAGGGACACTGGGGTCTCAGATACCCACTTCGTGGCCGAACACCACTTTCGGTGCCTGCAGCCTATTTTCGGGACCCCGAACTGTGTCATTCGAGCCCCGAGCATTCGTTTTGCATCGGTTTTTGTTCAATTTTGGCAGGTACCTCTGTTTTATCATAACGAGGGACACTGGGGTCTCAGATACCCACTTCGTGGCCGAAGACCACTTTCGGTGCCTGCAGCCTATTTTCGGGACCCCGAGCTGCGTGATTCGGGCCCCGAGCATTCGTTTTGCATCGGTTTTTGTTCAATTTTGGCAGGTACCTCTGTTTTATCATAACGAGGGACACTGGTGTCTCAGAGACCAAATTCGTGGTCGTGCACCACTCCCGGTGCCTAACAGCCCACTTTCGGGGCCTCGAACTGCGTGTTTCGACTCCCGAACCTTCATTCTACATTTTTGGGCTCCGACCCAAACTTGAGATAGTCATATTTTGAGGTCCTTTTCATGTTTGATTAAGGACCTCTTACTGTTTGACATCTGTATCTGTCACTTGCCTTTTTTACCTCTTTTTGGGCCTTTTTGCACGGTATTTTAGGCGTACTTGTGGGCTGCGTTGGACTTGGTCGTAAACTACAAAGTGTCTTATTTTGAACCCCTCTTCAACTTTGTTGAAGGACTCTCGGCCATTTGAAACCCGTAGCTACCACTTTCCCTTTTGGCCATTTTTGGCGGGAAACTTGATATGTTTTCCCTCCCTTTTTTCCCTCCATTTTCCCCCTCATTTTGTCTATATAACAGCAGCCCCAGCTGTGATTTTTAGGGTGAGAAAATCTGATTTGGGAGCTCCTCCATACAATCTCTCTCTCTCTATATTTAAAACACCAAAATCATCCAAGTTTCTACACCCCCCTCTTCATCACCACCTAGCACCACCACCACTACACCATTTCCAGCAGCAAGGAGGGCCTTCCAGCAGCTAAGAGGCACCATTTTCAGTCCTAGAAGCAGCCAAGGTTTTGGTCTACAAGGGTAAGCACTCATTTCCCTTTTTCTAGCTTATTTTTGCACCATTTCTTTACCCTATTTGCTTGTGGTTTCGGGCTCCGACCCCTACTGTGAGTGGGCCTATTTTGAGCCCCTCTTCAACATTGAAGAAGGGCTCAACCATGTTTGGCCTCTCTATCATGCACTTGCTTTGTAATTCTTCATATTTACCGTAAACTTGCATGGTTTATTTGGTCTACTTGAAGTCTGATTTCGAGCATGTAATAAACTGTGAATGTGCTTATTTTGAGCCCCTCTACAACATTGTAGAAGGGCTCAACCTTGTTTGGTGCTTCCATGCATGACCTCTCTTTATAGCCCCTATTTGGTCCATTATCTTGCATGCTTTGTTAAGCCTACATGGCTTCTGTTTTCGGCCATCATCAGGTCTGGAGATAGTCTTAAAATGACTCAATCTTCATGTTTTGTTAAGGGTTTTAGGCTGTTTTGTGAATGCTTGGTATACCTCCCTTTATAGCTCTCTTTTGGCCCATATTTTGCATGCTACATTGAGCATATCTACATACTGTTTTGGGGGATATCATCTACTGTAAATGTGCATATTTTTGGTCCCTCTTTAATGTTGTAGAACTGTGTTTTTCAGTTTGGTCATTGTGTATACCACTTGCTTCATTATTCCCCCTTTTTCCCCCATTTTTGCACGCTGTTTTTGCCATACTTGTGGTTGTTGTTTGGCCCTGATTTTTACTGAAAAAATGCTAGTTTAGGGGCTGCCTAGCATCTGTCTTTACACTTCGTATCCATATTGTGCATGTTTAGCATGGCTGTAGGCCATTTCGGGTGCTTAGCATAGCGTTTCGGGCATCGGGTGTAATTTTGCTATAATTCGGGGGCTGTTTTTGCATCATTTTAGCTGCTGAAATGTACATTTTCCATATGCCATATGCCGCATTTCATTTGCATGTCATTTTTGTGCCTTAGGGCCATGCCTCGGTTTGCGTGCCCGCGTGCACGCATTTCGAGGCACTTCATTTTCATCCGACGGCATCCTATGTGAGTGCGGCTGAGGCTCTCTCATGTTGGTATAAGCCCATCATTGCATTTCGCATGTCATTCCGCATTTCTCGATTTGCGTGCCCACGGGCACGCATTTCGAGGCATCTCTTTTTTAATCTGCCGGCATCTTATGTGAGTGCGGCTGAGGCTCTCTCATGTTAGTGTAAGCCCAATTTGCATTTTCCATGTCATTTGCATTGCGTATGCCACCGCCTCGGTTTGCGTGCCCGTGTACACGCATTTCGAGGCAGCTCATTTTCATCTCTCGGCATCTTATGTGAGTGTGGCTGAGGCCCTCTCATGTTAGTGTAAGCCCAATTTGCATTGCGTATGTCATTTCATGTCTTTGTGTCATCGCCTCGGTTTGCGTGCCCGTGTGCACGCACTTCGAGGCACTTCATTTTCATCCGACGGCAGCTTATGTGAGTGCGGCTGAGGCCCTCTCATGTTGGCGTAAGCCCATCATTGCATTCCGTATGTCATTTTATGCATTCCTCGGTTTGCGTGCCTGTGGGCACGCATTTCGAGACATCTCATTTTCATAGCATTGTGCATGCTACATCACATGTTAGCTGCATTTCATGCATCTCATGCATATTGCATCGTGTTCGGGATAGGAGTTAGCCCGGGCACGGGAAACGAGGTACATTCCGTACTCCGAGTGCCGGAGTGTGTCTCAATTCCCAAGTCACCGACACTCCGGATTACCCATGATGGAGTTAGGTTTTGTTGTAGCACTCATATGCATTCATCCTATATTGAGTTGTGCAATCCGATTCCTCGGCCATCATGCATCGAGATGCGTGATTGGTGGCACGAGGATCGAGGCATGCATATATTTGTGAAATACATTGCTATGCCCCTTTCCTACTCTCTGTTGCAGCAAAATAAAGAGTTAGCAACTTTCTGGGATCCGGCACACATTTCGAGAAACATTGCAAACAGAGGCTAATCGGGGCATCTCAATGGATTTCCGCGCGAAGGCAGCCTAACATGCATCATCCATCAGAAGCAAGGCAGTCCCTGGCTTGCATGCCAGTTTTACTTCTTTTGTAATTAATTTGTTAATTAATTAGGAATTTGTATATTTATTCGGACTGTTTATTTCGGACTGTAATATTCTTTTATTCGGGTCTGTATTATTTATTCGGACCCTCTGAGTGAGGGCAAAATTGTAATAAGTGTGCGTGAGTGTGATGTATGTCTTCCAACCCCCATTTCTTTCTCCCTTTTATTTACCCGCTTACGATGGTTAGATATAGGGCATATTTCAATTAGCATACAGTATGACAGCATGATTGCATCATTCATCTGTTTTGCACGCACCGGGCTCGGCGCATCATACAAATTGCATTTGTATTTCAATTCCCAGTTGAATACTTGATAGTTGTAACATTCCACATGCCATTTTTAAAATAGCCGAGCCTGCTATAGTTGCATTTTTGCATGTGTTGCATTAGGCATTTCTGTATAATTAGGATCATGCATGATTTCTAATCGGTTTCTGTCTTGGCTTGGAGTACTCGGTGAGCTTTATGCTTTAGCATCCTTGCATGCGTGTGAGTGTTGCCATGATAGCATGCTTGCCATGAGGCTATTTGCTTATGTGATATAACTGCCTTGAGTGCCTGTGGGTGGAGTTTGAGTTACCTGAGTTGGGACAATTCGTTGACTGTTTGTTTTAAGCCCACTAGATAGTGGCAAAATCATGTTTTCTAAGCCCGCCTGAGGGTGGCAAAATTTGCATCTTAAGCCTACCTGCGGGTAGCAAACCATTTTCAAACAAACAAACATGAAGTGTTTTGTTCCAATTCAGGCGATTCAGTCTATACTTGTTTGCTGCGAGCATCACATAGTAACCTAGGCTAATAACCGGAATAAGAACATACAATGTTTTCAAAAACAGATATCATGGTTAGTAGAGGCCGGTCTTTGACCGGGCGAGCGGGGGTGCTCACGATGTGACCTTCCCCAATCGTACCCAAGTTCCCGAGCCAACTTTGGTGATGACGGACACGTGGCCTTTCGGCACCGAGTCAGGGTTTCCTAAATTTCCCATTTAAAAAATATTTAGGTGGCGACTCTGTTATCTGGCAAAGCAGTCCATGTTTGGCACTTCTTTCAAAAAATTAGTTTTCTCAAAACGATTTGCCGGATTTGGACTCTTTGGTTCGAGATTGAGAACCGCAACAAAATCGAGTCCGAACTGTAGCGAGGTCCCTCGCGGGCTTGTTACAGTTGCTGGCGACTCTGTTGGGGATTTAGAGAACTTGACTCGAACTCGTGATATCTTGTTTTGACTACACTTGTGTGTTTCTTTGCATTGCATTTGCATTGGTGCGCCTAGGACGCCGTGTTTGCCATATGCCATTCCCGAACGATTTGCCGGAGGCTTGTCTTGTCAAGTCATGTCCGTAAGGCTGATCGGCTCTGGGCTCTGACAGCATGGGAACACAAACCCCGGTTTTACCGGGGCACCCTTTTTGACCATTCGACCTAGTGCATATTCGGATCCATAGTGACCATTCCAAACTAGGACAGGTTGCTTACCCGATATAGGTTGTTTGAAGCCGCTGCGTGCGTAGTGAAACCCTAGTTCCTAACAAAATAGGACAGGGAAACCCTACCCCAACATAGGGGTGTTTTGGCTCTCACTTATCTGTTATGTGCTTGTTAGAGTGTGCCTCTACAAGGAATGCATGTATCAGTTTGCGAGTTTGAGCATCAGGCCTGCGGGCACCAATTCAGTATCTTGGGTATCAGGCCTGCGGGCATCAGTATTTGGTGGAATCAGTTTTACCTGAGGGTATCAGCTTACAGGCAGAATTTTGGGGGCAGAATTCAGTAGAGAGCACACTCATTCGGTTTTGTTCGTATCTGTTCTGGTGAAATTGGGCTGAGATGCTGTCCGTTTTCTCTTTTGCCAGGTAGTCCTGGAACCATAGCTTCAGAAGGCTCCACTATCCCCCAGGTACATTGGACTAGTGCTGATAGACTTTGTTAGGTCAGAGATTCAATTCAAGGGCAACCAGTGTTCTTTCGCTGAGGCAAGACAAAGAAGGGCCAGTCAGGCACAAATCACCAGTTCAGCAGTTACCAGATCAGTGGCCCTTATCCACCCCACCAGTGAACAGTCAGGCTGAGGTCTCAGTTTCTACTGCAGGGATAGGTACCGGTCAGTCAGATGGATCAGCAGAATACATCAGGGATGGAGGCAATGATGCGACAAATGCAGGAAACTATGAAACTCATGCAGCAAGATGCTGTCCGCCAAACGGAATTCACCAAGCAACAGGCTGTGATCATGGACCAACAGGCAGAGCTAATAACCAAGCTACAGCAGCAAGCCGGGGCATCTGCTTCGCGTCAGGCTCCTCCCCTACTAAGGGTTTCGATACCCGAGGAGATGCCAAATGTCCAAAATGTCCAAGAGGATACAGACCTTCCAACGGGGCCAGCTCCACCCCCGATCCTACCGCAACTATCCAAGGCACCCATGCCTATCAATGTACCGGACTCTCCCTTTGAGTTTGAAGCGGACCCCACAGCACTGAAGCTGAGTAAGTTGGAAAAAATGTTTAAGAAATCCCAGGGAGTCAGGGCTATTCCCGACATCGAGGATGGATATACGGACGCAGCTGTGACATTGCCGGACAGGTTCAAGATGCCTCACATCGACCGATTTGATGGGTCTGGGGACCCCATGGTCCACCTGAGTTTGTTTTCAGATGTTCTGTGCCCGATGGGCTTGACAAGATTACAGAAGCTCTCCCTCTTTAGCAGAACCCTGTCGGGTATCGCGGCCATCTGGTACGCCAAATTAGAGGACTCAGTGAAACGAAGCTGGGAGGAGATGTCCGAGGCCTTCGTCGCACAATATTCATACAATACCCAGATCGAGATCACAACCCGTGATCTTGAGACAACCAGGCAAGAGCCGAAAGAGGGCTTCTCTGACTTTGTAACCCGTTGGAGGGCCAAAGCTTCTTCGATGACCACCAGGCCGGTCGACAAAGACCAGATACGGATGATTGTGCGCAATCTCCAACCCAGGCTGATGCAGAAGATGATTGTCCTCCCCCTACCCACCTTTGCAGACCTCCATGAGATTGGGGTACAAATCAAGGACGCTATAAAGCAGGGCCTTATTGACCAGGAAAAAGAGCAGCCCAGGAGGGCGTTTACCCGCAGTTCGAATGCGACCACCAGTGGTGATGCAGCTGCAAGATCTTCTGAAGTGGGCATGGTCACTACCACCACATCAAGAAAGGCCACCCCATTCACCGGTGCGTCCGGGAGTAACTCACAGACGGCCAAATATCCACCCCGAGTCAAAAGGGTTTTCACTCCACTTCATATGCCTCTGTCAAAGGCTCTAGAGGTCTTACTCCGGGAAGGACATTTGAAACCGTTGGAACAACGGCCCCTACCCGATCTTATCCCTGCAAAGCATGACCAGACTAAATACTGTGCCTACCATCAACAAACCGGTCATGACACCAACAGTTGCTTTCGTCTGCGCCATGATGTACAAGATCTGTTTGACAAAGGGGTCATTGCTGCACCAGGTCCTGCGAAGTCTATCGGCACTTGATCAGTGAACTTGAGGGGGATAATGTGATTATGTGATCGGGGGATGAACCAGCTGTGGATGGCGCTCGATCAACTCCAGACGTGAGAATGGCACGCACTGTTCTGAGCGATGTGCAAATACCAGTTTTTGTGCTTTCTGACTTGGGTATTGGGTCAGTTTTGTTGTTTTGTTTTGAGTCTGTCTTTTTATTTTGAGTCAGTCTCTTTTGTTTTGGGTCTGTCTTGTTGTATCGAGTCAGTCCTGTTGTATAGGAGTCGGGTGATTCCGGGGTGTTACCTCGGACATCACTGTTTTGTTTTCTATTTGTCTTTTTGTTTTGTTTTGAGTCTGTTTCTGCCAGGGAGCCAGTTGTGCCAACAGATTTTGAATGAAACAGCAGTGATTTTCACATTCTTGTGCTCGCTTCTGCCTTGTGCCAGTTGTGCCAGAAGTTCTGAATGAAATGGCAGTGCATTCCACCTGCTCTCTTGTACCTTGAAGTCATTGTATTGACCTAAGTTTTTCAAAACTTTTTGAACACTGCGGTGAAAACGAAGAGGAAGGAATTCCTCGGGATTTACAAAACTTTGATCAAATTAAGAGAAAGAGAGGCGTGCTAAGCCTTTGATGAATGAAATCATGCTTGTTAGTGTGAGTACTGAGAAGGACCCTAGCTTTGATCCAGATTGGTCCTACACTGTCTTCAGCGCGAGCGATTTGTCGCTTTCTTAAAAACTTTCAAAAAAAATGTTTTGCGCGGTCCTGCAAAGACATGTGTGGAATCGCTCTTGAGATTGTGCAGCTTAGGATCACTCTCAGCCTCGAGACTCGACCCCCCTTTGCTTTCAAACCTTGAACTGGCATCCAGAATGTTCAACGGTCGACCACAATGCAAGGCCTGTGTGGCCAGATTTGAAGCAACCCTTGAACAAGAGGCACCAAAGTCAGATCAAGAAGGTCAGACCTCATCAGAATAGAAGCACCCCTCGAACTAGGGGCAAAAAAATATCCGATGTGCTCGGAGAGCCAAAGGAAGATCTTTCTGCAAATCAATACAACAGCCACTCTCCTGAATACAGAGGGCTTCAATCTCAAAACCATTTGGCATGGACCAAGCTACGCTTTTACCCTTTGAGAGGCTCGCTGGGCCGAAAACCCGGAAGGGCGACCCAGGCAAAAGTTAGAGCGAAGAAAAGAACAAAAACAAAAAAAGAAGAAAGATTCAAAAGAAAAGAAAAGAAAAATGCAAAAAAGAAGAAAAATGAATGAAAAGAATAGAAAAAAGAAAAAAAAGAAGAAGAACAAAGCTCGCAAGGTCGAAAACCTGCAATAGGCGCCTTGGCAAAAGTTAGAGCATAAAAAGGAGAGGTTAATACCCGAGTGTACCTTACCCCCGAACTACGTAAGGCTTGATTCCCATCTTTGGGATACGTAGGCAACTTCATTCTGAAGTCCAGCCGTAAACACTTCCAAATTCAATTGTGTCCATGTAATGGTTTTGACCATCCTTGCCTTCTCTGTATCCGAGAGTACAGTTGTAATCATCTCTCTGAGGACTGACTCCAATGCGCTGCGGTGCCATTCAAACAAGGGGCAACTTTCCGTTGCCATTCAACGCGCCGCGGTGTCATTCAAACAAGGGGCAACTTTCCGTTGCCATTCAATGCGCTGCAGTGCCGTTCAAACAAGGGGCAACTTTCCGTTGCCATGCAGCTCTCTTCAAGCACGGGGCAGTTTTCCCTTGGATCCGAGGTTGTGCATCTCAGGAGTAGGTTCTGCGCTCGTTGAGCAATGGTCGTTTGCAAAAATAGTTTTTGAGAATTTTTACTGAGGTTGACTATTTTCTCGAAAATCATTCCATCTTTTCCAAAAAACTGAACCATTTCTTGGACCCAAAAAAGGAAAATTTTCAGTACTCATAGCCTGACTTGCATGATTTCAAATCAAAAATTGAACAAGCATGTTAATCTAACTCTCATTTTGGTCAATTTTTTTTTTTTAGAAAGCCAAAAACAAAAAAATGGTCAAAATGATGAACTAAGGGTACAGTTGAGTCAGGTTCTCTGTCTTTCTCCCTTTATCAACGCACTTGCCAGAAAGGGCACTGTATTCGCCAAGAAGGGCACAACTGAAGCTAATAAGCAAAAGGGCTGAAAGCTTTCTCTTCCTCCGAGCAACGAGGTATCAAGCCAAGTGCGAAGCATGAGCTGGAATGGATCAAGATGTTCCACTTCCTCATCTGGACAGATCTTATCACGTCCAAACTCCCCAGCAGGGCATCATCGACCGATGTCAGCTGCAGATTTGCTACGCACTCAGTTGTAGCACGACCCCTCTGTGGAAGGAATTCACTCGCTGTGAGCGGAAGAAAGAGAATCGAGCAGAATGCTAGGGGCCCGAGCCCACAACTTGTTGTTTATCCATCAACCACCCAGGGGAGGGATGAAAAATGAGAGATTTAAGAATAGAGAGATGTGCGATGAGAGAAAAAGTGAGAAAAGGGCTTTTTCAGAAAAACAGAGCTTGAGGGTCGAGTGGTGTGAGAATCACAAATGAGAAAGGGTGGGAAACACTACCCGGTGAAACAGGCTCCCTGTGCACGTTCTGAGTGTCGTGTCTTTTTGTTTTATCTCGATTCTTGTTTTGAGTCGAGTTTCGAGTGTTACTCGGTGTGTCTAGGTTGTGTGCCTTTTATTTTCGTGTTGAGTCGTTTTGCTGTGTTCAGCGTAGGCTCAATACCTGGTCAAAAACTCTCATCTCTCATTTTCAAAAATAAAATGGTTTCGTGCTCCGAGTGCCGTGCCGTTCTCCACATTTGTGCAAAATAGAATTTGTTCTTTCATAAAACTGCAGGGTTCAACCCAGGTCATGTCGAGAACAGTGAAACCAGGACCTATCTGAAGCTATGAGTTTCGGGCTGCAAAGCAAAAGCAAAAGAGAAAAATGTCGGGCATCTGAGTTTGTTCCAACTTCAATAAGTTCCGAGAATTGCATCCCGTGGTGTACCTCTTCAGGTCTTGTCAATGTTCCGAAGTATGAGTGTGCCTCTACCTCCAGCTCAAGATCAAGTCTACTTCAAGCCAGAATGGCAATCAGAAGTGCTCTCCCTGAGTACCATTCCCTGCCAGAGGCATCTTGGCCGTGTTTGCGATGAGTTCCTAGGAGACCAACTGCCGACGGGTGGAAACTAGAGTTCGAATGGCTGTTGCCTAGAACGCAAAGGTTCGGGATTTCCGAGACTAAAGTCTGGTTTAAATACCCAGAGGCGTGGCCCTCGGCTTGAAATCCGTATGGAAGCCCCATAGGTTGAGATAGCGTGTATGCACCTCAATTCTGGGATACTGGACCAACCTAGTCTGTCACCCCGTTGGAGAATAGGGAAAGTGTGAATATGATCAGGAAGACAAGCGGCAGCCGTAGCTCCTACATACAGATGTTGTTACTTGTCAGCATTCCAAAGCCTTTGTACTGTGAGGTTGAAGGTAAGTGTTCGAAGAGCACGAGGGGAGATCCCCGTCAGAGTAGAGCGGTTCACCGCCACTCACCTTATGAGGTGCTTTCTAAAGCGCCGCTTTGTCCATTTATTGCTTTCCGTAAGCATCATGCATTGTACCTATCAAGTTTCTTTCTCAGTCATGCACGTTATTGTATGTACGGTTCATTCAAAGAAGTTCCGTTTGAGATCATTTATTAGTGTATCAATCACACTTCATTCATTTTGTGTATCTATCACACACATTCTTATTTTGTGTATCTATCACACACATTCTCACTTTTGTGTATCTATCACACACATTATCATCTTGTGTATCTATCACGCATATATTCACTTTAGTGTATCAATCACACTTCATTCAGTTAGGTGTATCAATCACACTTCATTTATTTAGTGTATCAATCACACTATGCTCACTTTGGGTATCTATTACACTTTCTTCATTCGCTTAGTGTATCAATCACACTCTTTTCACTTTAGTGTATCAATCACACTTCATTCATTTTGAGTATCTATCACGCACATTCTCATTTTGTGTATCTATCACGTACATGTTCACTTTTTGTGTATCAATCACACTCTGTTCACTAAGTACATCTATCACACTTCGTGTTCGTATTCAGTATATCTATCATACTCTGTTCACTAAGTGCATCTATCACACTTCGTGTTCGTATTCAGTATATCTATCATACTCTGTTCACTAAGTGCATCTATCACACTTCGTGTTCACTTTTAGTGTATCAATCACACTCTGTTCACTAAGTGCATCTATCACACTTCGTGTTCGTATTCAGTATATCTATCATACTCTGTTCACTAAGTGCATCTATCACACTTCGTGTTCGTATTCAGTATATCTATCATACTCTGTTCACTAAGTGCATCTATCACACTTTGTGCTTGCCTTTTGTGTATCCATCACACCTGTTCACATAGTGCATCTATCACGCTTTGTGTTCGCTTTTTAGTATATCTATCATACTTGTTCACTAAGTGCATCTATCACACTTCGTGTTCGCTTTTGTGTATCCA
The DNA here is from genome assembly GCA_036172215.1 of Camellia granthamiana. Classification (NCBI taxonomy): domain Eukaryota; kingdom Viridiplantae; phylum Streptophyta; class Magnoliopsida; order Ericales; family Theaceae; genus Camellia; species Camellia granthamiana. Next base: position 70,538,853 of record CM069905.1, read on the forward strand.
TCACACTCTATTCACATAGTGCATCTATCACACTTTTGTGTTCGCTTTTAGTATATCTATCATACTTTGTTCACTAAGTGCATCTATCACACTTCGTGTTCACATTCAGTATATCTATCATACTTGTTCACTAAGTGCATCTATCACACTTTGTGTTCACTTTTAGTGTATCAATCACACTCTACCCACATAGTGCATCTATCACACTTTGTGTTCACATTCAGTATATCTATCATACTCTGTTCACTAAGTGCATTTATCACACTTCGTGTTCACTTTTAGTGTATCAATCACACTCTGTTCACTATAGTGCATCTATCACACTTTGTGTTCGCTTTTAGTATATCTATCATACTTTGTTCACTAAGTGCATCTATCACACTTCGTGTTCACATTCAGTATATCTATCATACTTGTTCACTAAGTGCATCTATCACACTTTGTGTTCACTTTTAGTGTATCAATCACACTCTGCTCACATAGTGCATCTATCACACTTTGTGTTCGCTTTTAGTGTATCAATCACACTTTGTTCACTAAGTGCATCTATCACACTTTGTGTTTCTTTTAGTGTATCGATCACACTCTGTTCACATAGTGCATCTTTCAACACTTTGTGTTCGCTTTTAGTATATCCATCATACTTTGTTCACTAAGTGCATCTATCACACTCCGTGTTCACCTTTAGTGTATCCATCACACTTTGCTCACTTCATTCATTTAGTGTATCAATCACACTTTGTTCATATAGTGTATCAATCACACACACTCGCCTTGTGTATCAATCACACACGTTCTTCTTGTGTATCAATCACACACTCTCGCTTTGTGTATCTATCATACTTGTTCACTTAGTGCATCTATCACACTTTGTGCTCACCTTTTTGTGTATCAATCATATGTTCGCTCTGTGTATCTATCACACATGCACACTGTATTCGCAGTGAGAATTCCATAATTTTCTTACATCCTTTCTGCACGAGGTGTAGTTTGGCTCGAGTTTACTTGCTTGCCTAGCATTCGCTTAAAATGTTGCATTTATTTCGCATGATTGCTTCATTACAGCTCCTCTTTGCATGATCATGAGTGTTGTCCGGCTTCGCGTAGCGTGTAAGTCCAATTTACAAACCGGCTTCGCGTAGCGTGTAAGTCCAATTTTCAAAACCGGCTTCGCGTAGCGTTATAAGTCCAATTATCAAAATCTTCCTGCATATCACTTTGCATTTTACCCCTGCCTGCGGGCATGCCTGCGGGCACATCTTTGTCCATCCTGTCTGATTGTCTAAGTCTTCGGCCTTGTCAAAAATGGGTCGTCTTTGGGCTTTGACATTCACTCCCGTCATTTCATGACTTTCGAGTTCTGTCAAAGAGGGGCAACTGTAGACACCCCATTTTTGACCGACCTTAAGACTCAGACGTCACCGATTGAGCGCTCGGTGATGTTGCATGTTGTGCTCCTTCAGAAGTCTCAGAGACGCGGCCGTGCGCCCTGCCTCCGGACTCCCGAACTCTCTTCTGTGCCTTGCCTCGGTTTGCGAACCAGACTCGGTTTTCTCTATTTTCTTTCCTGAGGGGAGGGAGTGGTCCCGTAGACTATCTCTCAGTGGCCGTGGGCTACTTTTCGTGGCCGTAGGCCATTTTGCCCATTTCGGAGCCCGGGTTCCCGATTTTCGGAGCCGTAAGGCCGTGTGCCTCGGCTCGGGACCGCCCAACCATCTCCGATTTCTCTGGTTCTTGGCATGCATCTCATTTACTCCCTTTCAAGGGACACTGGGGTCTCAGATACCCACTTCGTGGCCGAACACCACTTTCGGTGCCTGCAGCCTATTTTCGGGACCCCGAACTGTGTCATTCGAGCCCCGAGCATTCGTTTTGCATCGGTTTTTGTTCAATTTTGGCAGGTACCTCTGTTTTATCATAACGAGGGACACTGGGGTCTCAGATACCCACTTCGTGGCCGAACACCACTTTCGGTGCCTGCAGCCTATTTTCGGGACCCCGAGCTGCGTGATTCGGGCCCCGAGCATTCGTTTTGCATCGGTTTTTGTTCAAATTTGGCAGGTACCTCTGTTTTATCATAACGAGGGACACTGGTGTCTCAGAGACCAACTTCGTGGTCGTGCACCACTCCCGGTGCCTAACAGCCCACTTTCGGGGCCTCGAACTGCGTGTTTCGACTCCCGAACCTTCATTCTACATTTTTGGGCTCCGACCCAAACTTGAGATAGTCATATTTTGAGGTCCTTTTCATGTTTGATTAAGGACCTCTTACTGTTTGACATCTCTATCTGTCACTTGCCTTTTTTACCTCTTTTTGGGCCTTTTTGCACGGTATTTTAGGCGTACTTGTGGGCTGCGTTGGACTTGGTCATAAACTATAAAGTGTCTTATTTTGAGCCCCTCTTCAACTTTGTTGAAGGACTCTCGGCCATTTGAAATCCGTAGCTACCACTTTCCCTTTTGGCCATTTTTGGCGGGAAACTTGATATGTTTTCCCTCCCTTTTTTCCCTCCATTTTCCCCCTCATTTTGTCTATATAACAGCAGCCCCAGCTGTGATTTTTAGGGTGAGAAAATCTGATTTGGGAGCTCCTCCATACAATCTCTCTCTCTCTATATTTAAAACACCAAAATCATCCAAGTTTCTACACCCCCCTCTTCATCACCACCTAGCACCACCACCACTACACAATTTCCAGCAGCAAGGAGGGCCTTCCAGCAGCTAAGAGGCACCATTTTCAGTCCTAGAAGCAGCCAAGGTTTTGGTCTACAAGGGTAAGCACTCATTTCCCTTTTTCTAGCTTATTTTTGCACCATTTCTTTACCCTATTTGCTTGTGGTTTCGGGCTCCGACCCCTACTGTGAGTGGGCCTATTTTGAGCCCCTCTTCAACATTGAAGAAGGGCTCAACCATGTTTGGCCTCTCTATCATGCACTTGCTTTGTAATTCTTCATATTTACCGTAAACTTGCATGGTTTATTTGGTCTACTTGAAGTCTGATTTCGAGCATGTAATAAACTGTGAATGTGCTTATTTTGAGCCCCTCTACAACATTGTAGAAGGGCTCAACCTTGTTTGGTGCTTCCATGCATGACCTCTCTTTATAGCCCCTATTTGGTCCATTATCTTGCATGCTTTGTTAAGCCTACATGGCTTCTGTTTTCGGCCATCATCAAGTTTGGAGATAGTCTTAAAATGACTCAATCTTCATGTTTTGTTAAGGGTTTTAGGCTGTTTTGTGAATGCTTGGTATACCTCCCTTTATAGCTCTCTTTTGGCCCATATTTTGCATGCTACATTGAGCATATCTACATACTGTTTTGGGGGATATCATCTACTGTAAATGTGCATATTTTTGGTCCCTCTTTAATGTTGTAGAACTGTGTTTTTCAGTTTGGTCATTGTGTATACCACTTGCTTCATTATTCCCCCTTTTTCCCCCATTTTTGCACGCTGTTTTTGCCATACTTGTGGTTGTTGTTTGGCCCTGATTTGTACTGAAAAAATGCTAGTTTAGGGGCTTCCTAGCATCTGTCTTTACACTTCGTATCCATATTGTGCATGTTTAGCATGGCTGTAGGCCATTTCGGGTGCTTAGCATAGCGTTTCGGGCATCGGGTGTAATTTTGCTATAATTCGGGGGCTGTTTTTGCATCATTTTAGCTGCTGAAATGTACATTTTCCATATGCCATATGCCGCATTTCATTTGCATGTCATTTTTGTGCCTTAGGGCCATGCCTCGGTTTGCGTGCCCGCGTGCACGCATTTCGAGGCACTTCATTTTCATCCGACGGTGTAGACACCCCATTTTGACCGACCCTAAGACTTGGGCACGTTATTTTGACCACCCTCACCAGAAAAATCAAATTGAAATTTTAATCTCAAAACTCACACATTTTGGTCAAATTAAAATATTTTTATTTGAATTTATAATTTTGTATAATTTTATATAATTTTGTGTGTTTGTACAAATTTTTAGGTGTAAATTAGCATGTGATATTTTATAAATAAAAAATGATAAAAACAAAAAAAATAGAAAAATATATAAAAAAAAAGAAGAGTTGGTTTAATTTATGTATGATAATTTGGTGGGTGGGATTCAAATAGGTGAAGAAAATTGAAAAAAAAGAGGGAGAGGCAGGTGAGAGTGGGTAGATATAGGGGCACATCAATTTTCGGTGGAGAACATTTTTCAAAAGTGAGTGGGTGGAGACTGAGACTTCTGGGGCATGAGGAGGAGAAATAAAGAATGAAAAAATACAGAACACTCTGGCTCTCTTGATAATGCTCGGCAGTGGGGGGAGAAGAAGGAAGACACCCATGCACTAGAGGCTCTCTCTCGGCTGGCATTTGGGAGGAGACTCACACTAGTTCTCTCTCTCTCCCCGGTCACACACACCCACATACCTACACACACCATCAACACTCAATCTCTCTCTCGGGGTCTCTCTCCCTCCCTCCCTCACAGCTCTCTCTCAACACATATACCCAGCACATCTCCATTCACACACAGACACACATGCATGAGAGACACGGCTCTCTCTCACCTCTCTGGGTTGGCTCAAAACCAACCCAACTTTAGCTCTCTCTCTCTCTGCTACACTACACACAGAGGACCGATCTCTCTATCTCTCGGCAGTCTTGGGTTAGGAAGAGGGAGAAGACAATAAAGTGAGGGATCACACACAGACACAAAGACCACAAAAACTCTCTCTCTGTGACTGAGCTTCTTACACTCACACACACGGTTTGGAGAGGGAGACGACACAGGGGCACAAAAGCTTGAAAGACATGCACTGGTTCGGCTTCTTCTCTCTCTAGGAGCGACTTACACTGCCATCTCCTCTCTCTCTCGGACAACACACACTCACACACCCATCACCACCAACTTCACTAACACACACCAGCACACCTCTCTCAACAGATGCATCACACAGCCCATGCACAGAATGATCACACACACACAGCAGCACCATGAATCAACCTCTCTCTCTCTTCTCTCTCTAACACACCCATACACCTCCCATGCACAACCCACCTCTCTCACACACACCACACGGGGGACACACGGAGCACACACCGCTGCCATGACACACACCACACCACCGCTGCCATGACACACACCCAAGGGACCATTCACACACACGGACACACATGTACACTGCTGCACACACACCATGATCCACACCACCACTGCCATCCTACACACACAACATAAACCCAGCACACACGGCACACAGACCACGCACACACCATGCATAGACACACTGTCATACTCACACACAAAGATTTTTGAGAGAAGTGCACAACCAGGAGGTGATAAAAAATGTTCAAAGCTGCATGATCTCTCTCTCTCGGCAGATTGGAGAGTAAAAAAAGATGGTTGAGGGTTATTATTTGAAAGAAAGAGGTTTGAGGGTGAAAGTTATGGGCTGTTCTAATGGGCCTATTTTTTGTGTTCGGGATTGTCTCTAATGGGCTCATCAGTGGGTTTATTTGTTATTTGGGTTGGGCCATGTTGTGGTTGGCTCAACCATTTTGAGTGGTGTCTTGGGTCCATGTTTAATTTAATAAATGGGCTGCTGGAATTGAGTTTGGCCGTGGGTTGTTTTGCTCATTTTGGGCCCACGGCTTATTGTTATTTCTAAAGAAACAGGTGGAAAACATTGGGCTGAGTGGCCGGGATTTGAAATGTTGGGCCTCCTAATTTTGGGCTTACTTGTTGGGCCCAATTTCCAGCGGAAAAAATGAGTGGAATGTGCCAGTGATGAAGTTCTTTATTTTGTTTTTCTTTTGAGTGTTTGTGAGGTTTTATTTTATTATTATTCTCTCCTCTCTCCCTCATTTGGATTTGTAATATTAAAGTGTTGTAATAATTCCCCCACCCTGCTTCTTTCTATCCCATTCTTTAATCGCTTTCCCTAACTGTGTGTATGTATATATCTTGACATGTCATGCATATCCCTGCTTTACATCCATGCTCCATGCATAAGATTCGGCTAAATTTGCATCTTTATGCTTCAATTGATTATCCCATGATTTTGTGCGCTACCTCATGTTATCGAGATGATTCACATGCTATGCCATATTTTAGAAGCCGAATCTTTAGTGCATCTCATGAGTGAATTGCATTAGGATTCTGTATATAAGATCATGCATATTGTACTAACTTTGTTTTGTAGCTGTTCGAGGGACGTCGGTCAATCTGTGAGTTTTTATGCTTTAGCATCCCATTTGTGTGTGATTTTCTTCTAATGTTTAGCATCCTACCATGAGGCTAATTGATTAAATGATAAAACTGTTTGAATGCCTGTGGATGAAGGCTTGTTGCCTGAATTGGAATGATTCAATGACTGTACGTTTTAAGCCCACTTTGTAGTGGCAAATTCACAAACTTTAAGCCCACTGTGTCAAGTGGCAAATTCAAACCCCTTTTTGAAAAACATACATGAAATTGAATTGTTCCAATTTGAGCAAACTAGTCTATACTTGTATGCTTCACATAGTAAATTTTAGGATTTACTAAAATAATCAGAACATGAACATATAAAGAAAATAAAAAGTCATATCATGGTTTAGTAGAGGCCGATCTTTTGATCGGGTGAGCGGGGGTGCTCATTATTGACCTTCCCCTCTCATACCTAAGGTTCCGAGCCAAGCATCCTTGGTTACGACGAACAGTGGCCTTGGCACCGAGTCATGGGTTTCCTAATTTCCCAAAATATTAGGTGGCGACTCTGAGATCTGATGACGCAGTCCATTTTTGACAAAATTGCAATAAAATGGATTTTCAATAAAAGTTGCCAAATCTGGACTCTCATCTACGTTTCACATTGCACTCGTGAGACTAGATCAATGAGATCTCGGGAGTCCGAACTGTTTAACGCGCGCGGGTACCCCCCGAGCATGTTACAGACGGCATCCTATGTGAGTGCGGCTGAGGCTCTCTCATGTTGGTATAAGCCCATCATTGCATTTCACATGTCATTCCGCATTTCTCGGTTTGCGTGCCCACGGGCACGCATTTCGAGGCATCTCTTTTTTTATCTGCCGGCATCTTATGTGAGTGCGGCTGAGGCTCTCTCATGTTAGTGTAAGCCCAATTTGCATTTTCCATGTCATTTGCATTGCGTATGCCACCGCCTCGGTTTGCGTGCCCGTGTACACGCATTTCGAGGCAGCTCATTTTCATCTCTCGGCATCTTATGTGAGTGTGGCTGAGGCCCTCTCATGTTAGTGTAAGCCCAATTTGCATTGCGTATCTCATTTAATGTCTTTGTGTCATCGTCTCGGTTTGCGTGCCTGTGTGCACGCACTTCGAGGCACTTCATTTTCATCCGACGGCAGCTTATGTGAGTGCGGCTGAGGCCCTCTCATGTTGGCGTAAGCCCATCATTGCATTCCGTATGTCATTTTATGCATTCCTCGGTTTGCGTGCCTATGGGCACGCATTTCGAGACATCTCATTTTCATAGCATTGTGGATGCTACATCACATGTTAGCTGCATTTCATGCATCTCATGCATATTGCATCGTGTTCGGGATAGGAGTTAGCCCGGGCACGGGAAACGAGGTACATTCCGTACTCCGAGTGGCGGAGTGTGTCTCAATTCCCAAGTCACCGACACTCCGGATTATCCATGATGGAGTTAGGTTTTGTTGTAGCACTCATATGCATTCATCCTATATTGAGTTGTGCAATCCGATTCCTCGGCCATCATGCATCGAGATGCGTGATTGGTGGCACGAGGATCGAGGCATGCATATATTTGTGAAATACATTGCTATGCCCCTTTCCTACTCTCTGTTGCAGCAAAATAAAGAGTTAGCAACTTTCTAGGATCCGGCACACATTTCGAGAAACATTGCAAACAGAGGCTAATCGGGGCATCTCAATGGATTTCCGCGCGAAGGCAGCCTAACATGCATCATCCATCAGAAGCAAGGCAGTCCCTGGCTTGCATGCCAGTTTTACTTCTTTTGTAATTAATTTGTTAATTAATTAGGAATTTGTATATTTATTCGGACTGTTTATTTCGGACTGTAATATTCTTTTATTCGGGTCTGTATTATTTATTCGGACTCTCTGAGTGAGGGCAAAATTGTAATAAGTGTGCGTGAGTGTGATGTATGTCTTCCAACCCCCATTTCTTTCTCCCTTTTATTTACCCGCTTACGATGGTTAGATATAGGGCATATTTCAATTAGCATACAGTATGACAGCATGATTGCATCATTCATCTGTTTTGCACGCACCGGGCTCGGCGCATCATACAAATTGCATTTGTATTTCAATTCCCAGTTGAATACTTGATAGTTGTAACATTCCACATGCCATCTTTAGAATAGCCGAGCCTGCTATAGTTGCATTTTTGCATGTGTTGCATTAGGCATTTCTGTATAATTAGGATCATGCATGATTTCTAATCGGTTTCTGTCTTGGCTTGGAGTACTCGGTGAGCTTTATGCTTTAGCATCCTTGCATGCGTGTGAGTGTTGCCATGATAGCATGCTTGCCATGAGGCTATTTGCTTATGTGATATAACTGCCTTGAGTGCCTGTGGGTGGAGTTTGAGTTACCTGAGTTGGGACAATTCGTTGACTGTTTGTTTTAAGCCCACTAGATAGTGGCAAAATCATGTTTTCTAAGCCCGCCTGAGGGTGGCAAAATCTGCATCTTAAGCCTACCTGCGGGTAGCAAACCATTTTCAAACAAACAAACATGAAGTGTTTTGTTCCAATTCAGGCGATTCAGTCTATACTTGTTTGCTGCGAGCATCACATAGTAACCTAGGCTAATAACCGGAATAAGAACATACAATGTTTTCAAAAACAGATATCATGGTTAGTAGAGGCCGGTCTTTGACCGGGCGAGCGGGGGTGCTCACGATGTGACCTTCCCCAATCGTACCCAAGTTCCCGAGCCAACTTTGGTGATGACGGACACGTGGCCTTTCGGCACCGAGTCAGGGTTTCCTAAATTTCCCATTTAAAAAATATTTAGGTGGCGACTCTGTTATCTGGCAAAGCAGTCCATGTTTGGCACTTCTTTCAAAAAATTAGTTTTCTCAAAACGATTTGCCGGATTTGGACTCTTTGGTTCGAGATTGAGAACCGCAACAAAATCGAGTCCGAACTGTAGCGAGGTCCCTCGCGGGCTTGTTACAGCTCGCGCAGTGTCTGGGCACCTGGAGGGAGAAGAAGGCCCAGCCAGGGCAGCTGCAGATCGCCTTGTGGGGATTGTGGACGACGCAGCCGTGCGCTCGGTGGCCAGGTTCAATGAGGCTGAGCTGCTAAGGGGGTTGTGCTCTGCCCAAATAGAGGTAACCACCTTAGCAGGGGCTCTGCTGAGAAAGGCGGCGGCTGCGAAAGTCAAGTCAGAGGAGGCTAAGGCCCAACTTGTAAGTTTCAAGAAGGAGAGTGCAGGCTGGAAGAAGGCTGCGCGAAGCGCGTGTGCCAGGGGTTGGCAGGAGGCTGAGAAAGCGAAGAAGATGGAAGTATTAGCGATCGTACAGGGCAATGTTGCCGACCATGCCCATGCTGAGCTGCTTGCGGTCAAGTTGGAGCTAGAGGACAAACGCCGCAAGGTAGTGTCGCTCGAGTTCCAGCTGGCTGGCAAGCAGAAGAAGCTGGGGGATGCTCAAAATGCTTGCACGGTCGTCATCGAGCGGTTTGAAGAGGCTATGATCAACAATGAAGAACTGCGCCCAGCAGATCAAAGAGAAGGATGAAGCAAACGTGAAGATTGCTGGGCTGATGTGGGTAGACCCATAAAGGCCATAACCCACTATGAACAACCCAAGCCTACCACTTAGGGCCCGATACATAACCCAACTGATAAGGCACATCAGCAGACAAAGATCTGCAAAGTTATTGCCACTGCACATCGTCATTAATGCAGCCTCTCACAGCATTTATTACGACAACACCTCTCCGTCGGGACGGCACGCCCTCACTCTGAACAAGGTAAGCTACCTCATAGACTTTTGGCCAAGGTGATAGGTCGGAAAGGACAACGAAATGATTACCAAAGGATATAAGCAGACGTTGAAGACAAGAAGAAGGTTAAGCTTCTCTATCTCTAATCTATCTACATATCCCACTCTCTCTCTCTAACTTGCTCGTCGGAGGGTTCGCTGGGGGACTCTCCGTTTCCTGGGGGACTCTTGTGCAGGTTCTCTGGTGGGCTTGGTCATTCGGACGTTAGGTTTGAGGAGCGTGGATCAGTCCAACCCGTTCTACCATCAAAAACTGCATCATCAGTTGGCGCCGTCTGTGAGAACGCTTTGCTCCGCGCGCCAGTTGTGCTCATTGTCGCCAAAGACCCTGTTTCAATAACCCTTTCCTACTACCCATCAAAGTGTATGGTCACGACTAGATCCATGGCTTCTCACCAAAATACTGCCAACCACCAAGCCGACCCTCCCAATCCAAACAACCCACCACAGTATTTCATCGAGCTTACCAACAGCATTAACCGCATGGCCGAGCAAAACCAAGCCTTGATAAATGCTCTACTCCAAAGAAACCTTCCTATGCCTTCTCCACCACCTCCTGATATTCCGCCCAACCAAGAGCGAGCCCCGAGCCATACTATCCCGCAGCCCTACCTACCCAACTTGGAAGGCTTGCAACCTCCTCCTCCTAATATAAATCCACCACCCCGACTCCCGTATCCATCGGTCCCGGCACCAACCCCTGAAGGGGAAGCTAGTAGCGTCCAACCCCCGCTGCCTTCCGGTGGTGATAACATCCCTCTCTGGGATGCCGAACTCTGAGCCATGAAGCTCTAACTCCAAGGGTCATGCAGAACATCCAGCATAAACCCTCTACTACAGCAAATTCACCATTTGTTGCCTCCATCCGGGATAAACCTCTACCCCTCAAGTTCAAAATGCCTACCATCGACTCTTTTGACGGTACGACGGACCCAGTCGACCATCTGGAGACCTACAGAACCCTCATGATCCTCCATGCATTCCCTGACAAGATCATGTGTCGAGCTTTCCTCGTGACACTGAAGGGGTCCGCTCGGCTGTGGTTTAGACAGTTACCAGCAGACTCCGTCTCCACTTTCCAGCATCTCAGTGACTCTTTCCTCGGTCATTTTATTAGAGCCCAGCGCCAACGCCGTCCGGCAACCCAACTCCTCAACATCCGCTAGACCGAGGGGGAGTCCCTACGCAGTTTCGTTACCCGCTTCAACACCGAAGCCTTGCAGGTGGCGAAAAACGATGATAAGGTCATCCTTACAGCTTTCATGGCCGGACTACGGTCATCTGATTTCCTCTTCTCCCTCTCTAAAAACCCCCCCACCTCCATGGCAGCCCTACTCTCCAAAGCTCAAAAATACATGAACACAGAAGATTCCCTAGTCGCTCGCCAAGACCCTACAGCAAAAAACCCGACCCCCCGAGACAAGTGAAAAGACTCAGAAACCAGAAACACCTAATACAATAACCCAACAACCCACTATACCGACCGACCCCTCAGAGCTGACCGGACGGCACCAGCCCGACCGCCCGGTCGGTTCGAACGGTGCACACCGCTCAATTCCCCCATGGAACAAGTCCTCAATCAGATCCAGCGGGACTATGCCCTCAAATGGCCCCAACCATCACGAACCCCTTCCAATCGCAAAGACCAGTCCAAATATTGCCGCTTCCACCAGGACCACGGCCATCATATCGACGACTGCGTCAACCTCAAAGATCAGGTCGAGACCTTAATACGTCAGGGACGTCTTAGCCGGTTCACGGACACCCGCCCTCAGCAGAGGCAAAGGACTGAGCCCCTCAGAAACAACCGCCGACGAACCCCCCTGACAGCCAGCCCAACCCAACCAAGGCTATGATCGCCCTCCACAGCAGCCTCGGCCGCAAGGGAATCCCCCCCCACGTATTGGAGAAATCAGAGTTATTTCGGGCGGCCTTGCTTGTGGGGGACCATCCCGCTCGGCTTAGAAAGCAGAACTCAGAAAGATAAGGCAGGGCTCAGACAAAGCAGCTGCCACGGTGGACCGACCCTCCAAACAGCCCAAGCAGTGGACCGAGCCTATCACTTTCACGGACGCCGACTGCGCAAGCATCCGTTACCCTCATGATGACCCTCTCGTCATTTCTGCCCTCCTCTCCAACTACAAGGTCAGACAAGTTCTCATCGACAACGGCAGTTCTTCAGACATCATCTTCCTCAACTGCTTTCGCCAGCTCAAAATTCGAGAGGAAAGTCTGTCTCCTCTCCAAACCCCTTCGGTCGGTTTCACTGGTGACTGGGTGACCTCCATCGGCTCCATCGATCTTCCTATCACAATCGGCGAGTACCCACGGCAGACCACAAAGTTGCTCTCCTTCCTTGTTGTCGACTGCCCCTCCGCCTACATCATCATCCTTGGCCGCACCGCCCTAAATGCTTTTCAAGCTATCACATCAACTTACCACCTTGCCATTAAGTTCCCCACCGATCTGGGGGTCGGGACAGTAAGGGGAGAACAGACAATTGCCAGGGAGTGTTATGTCGCCTCACTCAAAGAAGTCAAGCTGAAGGAGGCAATGATCATTGAAGGGCTTGACGTTCGAGATGAGGACGAGCTAGTCAGAGGGGAGCCTATGGAGGAGCTCATTGCGGTTTCCATCGACCCTGCCAACTCGACGAAAACTGCCAAAATCGGTAGCCAACTATCCCCCCAAGCAAAGGCCGACCTTACTGCCCTCCTGATTGAGCAAAAAGATGTATTTGCCTGGACCCACTCAGACATGCCGGGTATTGACCCCTCATTCATAACCCATCGCCTCAGCATTGAACCCCATTTCCGACCTTACCACCAGAAGCAGCGCATTTTTCATCCGGAGCACAACACTTTCATTGCCGCAAAGGTCGACAAGCTCCTTGAGGCACAATTCATCAAAAACGTGGACTACCCTAGATGGTTGTCAAACGTCGTCCTGGTCCATAAGAACAATGGTAAATGGCGACTCTGTGTCGACTACTCCGACCTCAACCGAGCTTGCCCCAAAGATAGTTATCCTCTCCCCCGCATAGATCTGCTGGTTGACACCACGGTCGGTCATCAAATGCTAAGCTTCATGGACGCCTTCTCTAGGTACAACCAAATTCTGATGCACCCATCTAATCGTGAACACACCTCCTTCATTACCGACCGAGGTACCTACCATTACCTTGTGATGTTGTTTGGACTGAAAAATGCTGGGGCCACCTACCAACGGCTGGTCAATGCTGTCTTCCATCATCAGATAGGTTGGAATATGGAAGTATATGTCGACGACATGCTAGTCAAGAGCAAACTCTCCGCTGATCATCTGACTGACCTACGAGAGACCTTCGCCACCCTACGACAGTACCAAATGAAGCTCAACCCGGAGAAGTGCGCCTTCGGCGTAGGATCTGGGAAGTTTTTAGGTTTCATGGTCAATCAACGGGGCATTGAAGCCAACCCTGAAAAGATCAAGGCCTTGATTGAAATGCAGTCACCCAGAACGGTTAAGGAGGTTCAAAGACTCACTGGCCGAGTTACCGCCCTCAACCGCTTCATTTCCCGTGCAACGGATAAGTGTCTCTCCTTCTTCAAAGTTCTTCGGCAAACTTTTGAATGGACGACCAAATCTGAAAAGGCTTTTCAGCAGTTGAAACAGTGCATGGCCAACCCCCCTCTTTTCACAGGAAATCACGGGCGAACCTCTCTTCCTCTATTTAGCTGTGTCAAGCACCGCAGTCAGTGCCGCTCTTACCAGGGAAGACGGCTCTGTCCAACGGCCGGTCTACTACATCAATCGGGCTCTCAGGGGAGCGGAGCAGAATTACCCACTGTTAGAAAAATTGTTCTTGGCCCTGGTCACCGCCTCCAGACAACTCCGTCCTTACTTCCAAGCCCATTCCATAGTGGTCCTCACCGACCAACCCTTGAAGAAGGTAATACAACAACCAGAACTCTCCGGCAGACTCATGCAGTGGTCAGTGGAACTCAGCTAGGTTGACATCTCCTACCGGCCTCGAACAGCGATTAAGGGGCAGGCTGTCGCCGATTTCATCCTGGAATTCACTAATCCTACCCCACCCACGGCCCCTCCACCCCCACCAACCCCTACCCAGAAGACCCTCACTCTTGGACTCTCAACGTCGACGGATCATCCCGTAGGGAAGGCAGTGGGGCTGGTCTCATCCTCACCGCCCCTGAGGGTGGTTATTTCAAATGTGCCCTTCGTTTCTTGTTCGAGGCCAGTAACAATGAGGCCAAATATGAGGCATTGATTGCAAGTCTCCGCCTAGCCCGGGATATTGGTGTCAGCCACATCCAGGTGTTCAACGACTCCCAGCTCATTGTCGGACAAATTATGGGTGAATTCGATGCCAAGGAGGACACAAGGTGGGCTTACAGGGATATAGCACTCCCCCTTGTTTGCCTCTTCATTACCTTCCACATCAAGCACATCCCTCGGGCGGAAAACTCTAAGGCGGATGAGATGGCTCAGTTGGCTTCTGCAAACTAGTCCGACTTCAGCCATGGTGTCCACCTCGACTACCTAGCCCACCCCGCCATTTCCCCCAACCAGCAAGAAGTCCAGTTCCTCCAAAATGAACCCATCCCTTGGGCCGCAGACATCTTCCTCTATTTAACAACAAGGGGACTTCCAGACGACAAACAGCAAGCTGCTAAAATCAGGGCCCGGTCGGCTAATTACACTCTTGTCAGCAGACTCTTGTACAAAAGGGGCTTCTCACGCCCATACCTGAGATGCCTCAATCTTGCTCAGTCAACCTATGTAATGAGAGAAGTCCATGAGGGTATATGTGGCAATCATTCGGGCGGCAGGTCCCTAGCCCACAAAATACTTCACATTGGTTATTTCTGGCCTACTCTCAATCAAGATGCGACAGATTTTGTGCTCAAATGTGACAAGTGCCAACGTTTTGCCAACATCCCCCACGCCCCTCCTATTGAATTGATCACACTCTGCAGTCCCTATCCCTTCGCCAAATGAGGGATCGACCAGGTTGGCCCACTGCCCACTGGACGAGGCCAAACCAAATTTGCCATTGTCGCCATCGATTACTTCACCAAATGGGTTGAAACAGAACCCCTTGCCACCATTACCGAGCGGAACACAACCAGATTCATCTGGCAGTCGATCGTCTGCAGATTTGGCATCCCTCAAGCCATCGTCTCTGACAACGGCAAACAATTTGACAATGCCAAATTCAAGAAATTCTGTGCAAAGCTCCATATCCAGCCATGTTTCTCCACCCCAGGCCATCCCCAAGCCAATGGCCAAGTTGAGGTCACCAACCGTTCTCTTCTCAAGATTATCAAAACTAAGCTGGAAGTTGCTAAGGGACTCTAGGCGGAGGAGTTGCCAAATATACTCTGGGCTTACCGCACTACCGCTCGGACTCCCACTGGGGAGACCCCTTTTCGCTTAACATACAGCGCAGAGGCGGTCATCCCAGTGGAGATCGGTCTTCCTACCCCAAGGGTTCTACATCCGAATCCAGAACTAACTGAAGAGCTGCGTCGGGCAGACCTAGACCTGATTGAAGAGCTCCAAGAAACAACTGCAGTCAGACGGGCCTCATACCAACAGAAAATGAGAACACATTACAACCGCAGAGTCCGACCAAGGGAGTTCGCCGTGGGGGACCTTATTTTGCGAGAAGTAACTCTTGCCACCAAAAATCCGACTGAGGGTAAACTAGCAGCCAAATGGGAGGGGCCTTACGTTGTGAAAGCTAGACCACGTCCAGGCACTTACCGACTTCAGGACTTGGAACGCTGAACATTTGAAGCGCTATTTTCAATAAAAGTTGTATTTTTGTATCGTCCAAATTGTTATATGTTCTTTTTGACAATCTATGTTCTCATTTTCTCCTCATATAGTGTAAATTTATGACCCCATGGGCTACACTTTGTATGACAGCAAGCTTATATCTCAGTTATCTGTGGTATTCCAATAACGCTTTGATTGCAGCCTCAGCCAGACTGAGCACAAAAAGCCTCAGCCAAACTGAGCATGAAGAGCTCGGCCAGACCAAGTCACTCAAAGCCTCAGCCAGACTAAGCACAAAAATCCTTAGCCAGACTGAGCACGAAGAGCTCGGCCAGACCGAGTAACAAAAAGCCTCAGCCAGACTGAGCACAAAGAGCTTGGCCAGACCGAGTCACAAAAAGCCTCAGCCAGACTGAGCATGAAGAGTTCGGCCAAACCGAGTAACAAAAAGCCTCAGCTAGACTGAGCATAAAAAGCCTCAGCCAGACTGAGCACGAAGAGCTCGGCCAGACCGAGTCACAAAAAGCCTCAGCTAGGCTGAGCACAAAAAGCCTCAGCCAGACTGAGCATGAAGAGCTCAGCCAGACCGAGTCACTAAAAGCCTCAGCCAGACTGAGCACGAAGAGCTCGGCCAGACCGAGTAACAAAAAGCCTCAGCCAGGCTGAGCACAAAAAGCCTCAGCCAGACTGAGCATAAAGAGCTCGGCCAGACCGAGTCACTCAAAGCCTCAGCCAGGCTGAGCACAAAAAGCCTCAACCAGACTGAGCATGAAGAGCTCGGCCAGACCGAGTCACTTAAAGCCTTAGCTAGACTGAGCGCAAAAAGCCTCAGCCAGACTGAGCATGCAGAGCCCCGCCAGATTGAGTTATTTCAAGCCCCAGCCACTCTGCATTGAATTTTTACAAGTTAAAATTCACTCCGCATTGAGTTTTTCTCACATTCACTCTGCATTGAATTTTTACAAGTTAAAACTCACTCTGCATTGGGTTTTTCTCACATTCACTCTGCATTGAATTTTTACAAGTTAAAACTCACTCTGCATTGAGTTTTTCTCACATTTACTCTGCATTGAATTTTTACAAGTTAAAATTCACTCTGCATTGAGTTTTTCTCACATCCACTCTGCATTGAATTTTTACAAGTTAAAACTCACTCTGTATTGAGTTTTTCCCACATTCACTCCGCATTGAATTTTTCTTACAAGTTAAACTTCACTTTACATTGAGTTTTCCTTACATTTTACACTTCACAATGATTTATACATAAGCCTTATACAAGTCGCCATTCTCATTCATTTCAGATGCGCAAACAAAAGCAGTAGCATGAAAACAAGACTCAAGATTTTATTTATTCACAAACTTATACATAAGTTTCTTACAGTCATTCAAAAGCAAACAAACAAACAAAAACACAAAACAAACCCTAAGTACAGGTTTTGTTCACACTAGTCACTCCTCCTCACTTGACACAAGGTCTTCTTCTTCAACGCCCTCATCTAGGGGGGTCTGGGCCACGTCGTCTTCATCAATCCTTACACCGCTAAGGTCCAAGTCTGGGAACAGTCCTTCTGCCTTCCGCTTGAACATCTTCCAGCCACTGTCCCAGAACTCAGCCGTTTCGTGTTTATAGAAGTCCGACCGCTGGAAGCTCTCAATAACTTCTGCTTCAATCCTGCCTCCAGTGGTCGTTCCCGACGGGCCCGCCCCTCCAGACACCTCCCTTGCCAAGTTGCTGGTGACCGCGGCATCGATTGCCACCTGAAATTCAGCAGACCCCTTGAATTGCTCTACTGCTGCAATGCACAGATCGGGGTATGCTACCCTTTCAGAGGTTGCCTTGGTTTTTTCTTCCTCCAACTCCTTCTGAAATCTTGTCTTCTCCTCCATTGCCCTAGCACGCTCATCCTCCAACTCCTTCTGCAGCCTAGCAATCTTCACATCTGCTTCATCCTTCTCTTTGATCTGCTGGGCGCGCAGTTCTTCATTGTTGATCATAGCCTCTTCAAACCGCTCGGTGGCGACCGTGCAGGCATTTTGAGCATCCTCCAGCTTCTTCTGCTCGCCAGCCAGCTGGAACTCGAGCGACACTACCTTGCGGCGTTCGTCCTCTAGCTCCAACTTGACCGCAAGCAGCTCAGCATGGGCATGGTCGGCAACATTGCCCTGTACGATCGCTAATACTTCCATCTTCTTCGCTTTCTCAGCCTTCTGCCAACCCCTGGCACACGCGCTTCGCGCAGCCTTCTTCCAGCCTGCACTCTCCTTCTTGAAACTTACAAGTTGGGCCTTAGCCTCCTCTGACTTGACTTTCGCAGCCGCCGCTTTTCTCAGCAGAGCCCCTGCTAAGGTGGTTACCTCTATTTGGGCAGAGCACAACCCCCTTAGCAGCTCAGCCTCATTGAACCTGGCCACCGAGCGCACGGCTGCGTCGTCCACAATCCCCACAAGGCGATCTACAGCTGCCTTGGCTGGGCCTTCTTCTCCCTCTAGGCGCCCAGACACTGCGCGAGCGTAGTAGATAGCAGTCGTCAGTCTGGCCCCTTCTCCTTGGGGCGCAGGGCCCCCCTTGGGCTGTTGCTCCATCACTTCCTTAGGGTCAGCTGACCCACTCTCTGATTGCATCTTGGGGTCGAGGGCGCTTATGTGCCCTTCTTCCTTTAGGACCCCTTGACTCTTTTCCCCCTGCGCCTCTGGGGCAACTACCATCTCTGGAGTAGCTTTTACCCCTTTCTCCCCTATCTCCTCCGCCATCGGAGTGCCCTCACCACCCACCATGGCCTTCTTCGACCCAGGCGCATCTGAGGCCCTCTGAGGGGCAACCCTCATCTTCTTCTTCTTCTTCAAGACCTCTCCCTCTTTGTTTGCCCTTTCCTTCACTGGATCAATGGGGGGCGGTCGCGGCTCAAAACTGCTCAAGTCTTTTTCCTCCAGCGGCTTGGGGTGCGGTCGAATTCTTTCCCTCGTGACCGGTTTTGGTGGCGGGCCTAACTGCGCTTCTTTGAACTTATTGGCTTTGGCAAAATGGTTCGGTCCTCCGCCTCTTGCACTTTCCTTTTCGCCTCAAGCTCTACCGGCGCCAGATCCCCACCGGTCGGCCGAGGGCCCAATCCTGCGACAAACAAAGCTGATGGCTGAACAAGGTCGTCCCGTTTGACGCCCTCCTTCTCCCTCCATGCCTTCACCTTCTTCACCCTCTCCTCCGCTGCCGCCCCCAGCTTTGGCTCCATAGACTTAGTGGGTACTCTCCACACCGTGTGTACCCTAACTCCGCCGTTCGCGGATACGTAGAACCACCGCGGCCTCTATCCCTTAATTGATGACGGCAACCCCGCCACCAAACCCCTTCCTGCCGCTGCCTACAAAGTGACCCAAGTTTCTTGCTGGCCCGAGGCCTTATAGCAGGCAAAAAACTCGTCCACCGTCATGGCCGCTCCCTCATTCGCCTTCGGCCACGCACTTGCACAGGCCAGTACAATCTTCCATGCGTTGGGCATTAGTTGGCCTGGCGTCACTTCCAATCGGTTGAGGACATCCACTACCACCTGTGGAAGCGACAACCTCAACCCTCCTTTCAATGCCTCCTCGTAGAGGGCAAATTCCCCCGGCCGGGAGTCGGATGGCCTCTCCGTTGCTGTCGGTAACATTAACTCTATTTCTTCAAGCACCTGGTATTTTTTCCGCATACCCTCCAACTCCTCCGCCGTAATGGTTGACTTGTCGGCCTTCGTGTGCCAGTGATCTGGCTCAGCCTGGCTAATTGGCTTCGGCGCCGCTATCATTGTCAACGGACGAGGTAAACCTGCCAGCTCCCCTGACTTCTCTACTTGCCTCTCCCTCCTATATTGTTCCACCAGGTCAACCGCGTCATCATCCCCTAGGGGATCAACCCTTGAGGTGGTTGCTTCCTCTTGTGCCATCTCTCTCGTATGTCTTCGAATAGCTTTGGATGCGGGCGCAAGAAAATTCAAGAAGTGTTGTAGGGGCGTATCGTTTGCAACGAAGGAGTTTACGCTTGGAATGTTTTGATGTTTTGCACAAAGATAGGTAAAGCGAATAATCCCAAAGGCCCAAGGTTTGCCCGTATTCCAAGGGTCCCTATTAAATTTCGCCAGTTTGAAAATTTTTCAAAACACCGCCAAAACTGTCCTTTCAACACCCTATAGTGACCTATCGTTTCACTTCTGGCCCAACGCCTAACCTCCCCCACCACGAGATGCTGCCACGTGTACGACCACGATTCACTGCCCCCTTCCTCTACCCTGTCTTTTCCACTTCAAGTCATCACGTGACGCGCCGCCTCTCGAGCCCCGCACCCCGCCACCTCACCCTTTGCGGTCGGCCCCCCTTATGGTCGGTCCCTCCACTCGGCTACCCTTCGCGGTCGGCCCTCCTTATGGTCAGTCCCTCCACTTGGCTACCCTTTATGATCGGCCCTCCTCATGGTCGGTCCCTCCACTTGGCTACCCTTCAAGGTCGGCCCTCCTCATGGTCGGTCTCTCTACTCGGCTACCCTTCACGGTCGGCCCTCCTCATGGTCAGTCCTTCCACTCGGCTACCCTTCGCGGTCGGCCCTCCTCGCGGTCGGTTCCTCCACTCGGCCATTTCTGGTCGGTCGTTCCTTTCCCTCGACCTTCAACCCCCATCTTCCTCATTATTCCCTTCGTTGGACTAAAGCTGCACTTGGGAATGGGGGACTACTGACGTGGGTAGACCCATAAAGGGCATAACCCACTATGAACAACCCAAGCCTACCACTTAGGGCCCGATACATAACCCAACTGATAAGGCCAAGCACAGCTGGAAGTCAACATGACTTGAAGGACCAATGATATTCAGACACGTGGCAGGTAAAGGGCAAGCCACATTAGCAGACAAAGATCTGCAAAGTTATTGCCACTGCACATCGTCATTAATGCAACCCCTCACAGCATTTATTACGACAACACCTCTCCGTCGGGATGGCACGCCCTCACCTTGAACAAGGTAAGTTACAGCATAGACTTTTGGCCAAGGTGACAGGTCGGAAGGGACAACGAAATGATTACCAAAGGTTATAAGCAGACATTGAAGACAAGAAGAAGGTTAAGCTTCTCTATCTCTAATCTATCTACATATCCCACTCTCTCTCTTTAACTTGCTTGTCGGAGGGTTCGCTGGGGGACTCCCCATTCCCCGTTGAACTCTTGTGCAGGTTTTCTGGTGGGCTTGGTCATTCGAACGTTAGGTTTGAGGAGCGTGGATCAGTCCAACCCGTCTTACCATCAAAAACTGCATCATCAGTATATATAAAGGATATATATGTATGTGTGTATACATATTTGTCCCTCGCCAGATTTGTTACACACATTTACAGATCTCTCAATTTGAATTTATTTTTTTATTTTTGCTTTTTTTTTTTTTTTGTTATTTTGTTATTGATAGTGGTGATGATGATGACGAACATGATGAAACAGATTCAACAAATTAAAAAAAATTAACAAAATAGAACAAATTAGTTTAAAATTTCAATAGATAATAAAATTTGAATAGTGGCTTAGTTATTTCAATATTTGCATTTCAACAAATAATGGATAATATTTTGTCTACTATTGCAATAGATAGGGTTGGTTTAGCTTTGTATTTCAACAAATAGGATTTGGTTTGGCTTTTATTTCAACAAATAATAAATTTGGACAAATTTCTAAACAAATAAGAGAAATTTGAATTAAAAAGATCACAAAATTAAACAGATTAGGTAAAAAAAAATTGAACATATAGAGGAAAAAATTGAACAGATAGTTAAAAATTTGAACAGATAGATAAAAATTTGAACAGATAAATATAAATTTGAACAAATAGTCAACAAAAAGTCAAATAGATTTAAAAAAAGAAAAAGTCAAGGGATAAAATTGGAAACAAAATGTCCTTCTGGATTTTGTACCAAATTATTTCACAAAATGTGAACTTTTCACCAACAAAAAATATCCACTGAGCCTAATGCATTTTACTCTTTTTAAATTAGATTTATCACCAATTTTCTCTTATTAATTTGTAATTTAAAAAAAAAATTGTTATTAATTTGAAATTTTATATTATTAAATTATTAATATTGTTTCACTTTTAAAAAGTTAATATGCATTCGATTTGTTTAATTTAATTATGAGTGACGCTAATAGCCCTACCTTTTTTTTAAGGCCATCTCCAATGTTTATTTAAATCTGACATCAAATTTAAATTTGATGAAAAAGGCTTAGAGCGTGAGCTTCAACCTTGTCATCAAACAAATGAAAGAAGAGGCAGCTTTTTCATCAAATCAAAAGAGCGTTTAATTTTTTATCAAATTTCGCAGGTGATTGCTGATGGACGACAGGGTGGACAACCTCCCGAACAATCGGTTTTGGGTGAAAATTTACTTTTCATGGACAATCAGCAAAATTGATGAAAACCGCTGGAGTGGATCATATCAGATCAAATCAAATCAAATTTTTATTCAAATTTTATAAATGATTGGGGATGCTCTAAGTACCCCTATTTCTTTAAACCCCTACTTATAAAATTTAATTATTAAGAAAATTTCTAATGACTCCCACATAATATGATAATCATCCATCCACTAAAATATTAGATACTCATCTAGCTACACACCCTATAACAATTCCCACACTCACTAAAACATAATCTAACTAATTCACAACCCCCACTTCACATATCAGGCAATAACCAAATTTGTAAAATCCCGAATTCCAAATTCTTGAATTGAATTTGAATACTATCCTTCTATTCCTGCAACTATTCCCCTTTCTCTCTCTATATCTATCTATCTATATCAATAGACGGGGTCCTTAAAAAAAGATAGAACTATTAGCACCACTCTTTAATTATAGGGAAATTTATCGGAAAGTCCTTTATGGCTGAATTGTGTTCCGTTTGGTCCTGCTGATTTTTTCTTTGATTGGCAACTCCATATTAGGTGGGATTGCTTACTGATAAGTCCTTTTTTGAATGTTTTTGGTGTGGGCTGGATGGATATGCCCTCGCCTATTATATGGGATGTTCTGTTTTTCCATATTGGTATGTGCAATCCCAACAATTGTGGGTGCTGACAGTGGGTCAAAATTCATTTAAGAGGTATTATAATTAGGGTTTAGATTGTGGGTTCATGTTCATCTGCGCGGCTTAGGAAATCCTCCACTTACATTCACACCGTCATCTTACACAGGTTCTCTCTGCATTTTGTGTTAAAAATTCCCCCCTCACCATTCCCACACTTCAATAATTCCCCCCTTACCTCTGCACAACTTCCTCACTTTTGTGGAACACACCGACACGGGAATGTTTACAGATAAACATTCGACTCCACAAACACAATACCCAATTCTATGTATTCCCGACTGCTACGCACTTGTAACCACACATTGACAACAATGCACAAATCCCATTGTAGTTGTATTTCTATCATAATTTTTTCATTTTGGGTTTATGGGTCTTTCTCACATACTTAGTCGTGTGTTATTTCTTACTAATACCTGTGCCGTTATGCAGATGGACGCCTTTATGATGCTTCTTTGTTCTTACCGGTCCATGAATGTCGCATATAATCTGCAATTGTCAAACACATTTGCTGAGTTTGTCAATTATGTTTGTTCGAAGTTTACCGGACTCCTGCCGGGAAATTTCTTGTTGTTCTATAAGATTCCCGGCTATAACAACTTTTCCTTACAGAATGATGTGGACACGAAGAATATGATTTGCCTTGCACGCTCGTTCCAGTTGCAGTTAATTGACGTGGTCATTAAACGACATCCTTGTCGGAATGACAACACTCCTACAATTGACCCAATGATAACCCACGCACAGGGTACAACGGGGGCTACAATACTTAATGATTTCGAAATAGACGATGAAGTCGACCTGCTGCAATCATTTTGTCCGCACAAGGAGAAAGTCTTCCTTTCCGCTCCATGGGCAAAAGGTTTTACCCACATCGGACAGCATTTCGAAGGTGGGGCTTCTGAATTTCGCAATGTATTACAGAAATACGCCGTCGAATGTGGGTTCTAGATCAAATTTCTGAAGAACGACTCCGTTCGGGTAACGGCTATCTGTGCTATGAACGAATCGAAGTCTTGCATGTAGTCTGTGCACGGACGAAAATTGGAGGCAAATGGATTTTTCTACTTACAAAAATGGAACAGTGAACACATTTGTGGCGTGGCTGTGCGTACATCCACACACCCATTTGTTGGGTCTGATCTTGTGGCCGACATTGTATCTGAACGTGTGCGTGATAGACCACTAACCCGTCCGACCGAAGTGATATTGGACTTGAAACAAGATTACGGGCTCGATATCAGTTACCGGGTGGCCTGGCTAGGTGTTGAAAAAGCGAGGGGAGAACTGTTCGATGCACATTCCATTTCGTTTGACCAGTTACGTTGGTATAGTAATGTAGTATTAGAACACAACCCCAGGACCTACATCAACATTGAATACGATGACCACACCTAACGGTTCACACGCTACTTTATTTCATTCAAAGCATGCATCAACGGGTTCCACCATTGCCGTCCCCTGCTTTTCCTAGACGCCGCGTTCCTCAAAGGGCGCTTCAAAGGTTTTCTACTTGCCGCCACTGCAAAAGATGGAAACCAAGGTCAGTTCGTTCAATTTAAACCATGACACTACACCATTCACATGACAACCAACCATACCACATTCATAATATTTTTTTAGGGCAATGAACCACCGTCGCTATGTTTCTGTCACAACCCTTGAATACAGTACATAATTAGTTCTACAAAATTTTGGAAATTCGCAGGTTTGTTCCCTTTATCCTATGCGGTGGTGGATTCTGAAAACACCTCAAACTGGTCTTGGTTTCTTCATCATCTCGTGCAGGTGGTTCATGGGGACAGACCTCTAACCTTTGTATCGGATTGAAACCTCGGTTTGCTTGAGGCAATGCCGACCGTATTCCCGAATGCAGAACATGCATTCTGTCTACAACATTTGCAGAGGAACTTGAGGGACAGGCTGCGTTACACAAACAGTATGCATCGGGCAGGTTTGGTTAGCAAATTACGACATTGCGCATACGTACCAACTGTTACCGCTTTTAACCACAGAGTTGAACAATTCCATAAATCGGGCCGACCTGTTGCATCCGAATTCCTAGCAAATGCACATCCACAACATTGGGCAAATGCATTTTTCAGGTCCATCCCACATGTTCCTCAAAAAATGCACATGTAGAACACATATTGTCATAATGTTCACACTTATTAGCGTACATGTTGTACTCATTTTATAGGGGGCGACGTTATGGCGAAATGTGCTCAAATGCTGCAGAATCATTCAACTCATGGGTCCGGGAGGCGCACAACCTCCCAATCACAAGAATGGTTGACAGCATTCGGACCAAATTGATGCGACAAATGGCGAAACGTAGAGACGTTTCCCAAATGTGGACTGGCACCATATGTCCCAAAATGGAATCTCGGTTAGAAAAAGCATTCAACGAAGGTAGATCATGGAAAGTGAGCCAATCAAACGCTGATGTGTATGAAGTGCACTCTTTCCCATCGGTCACTATTGACATTAGACGACGCACTTGCTCATGTTTCAAGTGGCAACTCAATGGGTTCCCTTGCGCACATGCGATGGTTGCTGTCCGTAAGAGTGGTTGGGATTTGAACACATTGGTCGAACCATTCTTCCACGTGTCCGAGTATCGTGCCACTTATGCATCAAGCATTTTCCCAATTCCCACAGTCGAGGAACCGCCTTTCAACCCAAATGATTTCGTCATCAAGCCCCCCGCCGTGAAACGTCCACCTGGTAGACCAAAGAAGAAGAGGATACTGTCAAAGGGAGAACATGTTCAGCAAATCAGATACGGCAGATGTGGGTGCATGGGGAATCATAACAGGAAGACATGCAATGAACCCATTTAACCACATCCTTCCACCCAACCACAACAGCACTAAACTGTTATTACTATTCAAGTTTTTTCCTCGCCCTATGCGATACACTACTTTCTTATTACTATTCCAATTTTTTCCTCGCTGCAATATTTTTGCTTCAATTGTTTCGGTTACAATAATTGTGTGCGACGCCACACGACTATGTCATAGCCAATTTACTATCATTGGCACACTCAATTATTAATAATAGGTTTCCTTCATTTAATTCGATATATGTTATCTCCACTACAGACTTGGTATTTCCATCACAAATTTTAACATCTGTGGATGGAACCAATATGGCAGATTACATCTCCCCCCACATTTGCATGTTCTTTACGTGAATTCTGAACTGCAGTATTTTACAACTACAACAGAATATGTAAGTATGTTTTGAATTCATACTGACTTACACACATTCTACATCCGTGGTTGGTATGAAAACAGGCATGGTAAACCATCCCCAGCATGCGGACGTTATTGTGTGAATATTACACTACATCCTTTTCACATCAACAACATATTAGTAGCTATGTGATGAATTCATACAAGCTTACCTGGGCAAACATCACTGCACAAACTCACATTTACGCTACTAACATCAAACAAACATCCCACTCACACCATCAACACACACAGACATTCCCCATTCCAACAAACATTCACACCCTACCCCAAACGCTGCACTTTCTACAACGCCAGCAAGACGAAGGGAACAACAACCAGTAACTGAGATTTCCATATCGATGCAACTACACATTCACATTACAACGTCCCCTTCGAACAGGATCAACAACTTAACACACATAAAGCCCCTATCAACCAACATTTGCACCGTGCTACACATACTACACTTCCTACCACGCAAGCCAAAAAAAAATTACAAGACCTTATCAATCCAACTTAAATCCCATTTCAACAACACATTCATATCACCAGATGAATCCGTTATGCCCAACCACATACACGTACGTCACGCCACACACACACTCACGAATGAGAAGAATGCAAACACAGAAACATATAACCAGGACATAAACCCATAACACTTGGTAATAAAACTGCCAACAATAAATAAGTATTTCAACCGTGCGCATTGATCACTATAATTCAACACAATTGTCAAATGGAGTAACGTACTAGTTCTTCTTTGTTTATAATATAGGCATAATCTAATTGAAGCGTAACCAAACCTATCCACGACAAAACCCACATTATATACCAAATGCCAATGCAAAAACCAAGTAACCAAGACATAAACTATAAACAGTTTGTACTGCAACTGCCAACCAAAAAAACTATTTGCAAAGTGCTAACTATGCACTAAAATTCAAAGTAGTTGTCGTACGTAGTAACATAATGGTAATTGAACTTCCATCACCCCACCATTCGGCCCATGTTGCTCATCACCCCACATATAGGATCTCCTATAAATCTTTTCACCGTGTCCGTACGTAACACGCTACAGTTGCCTCCTTCCAACGAACGCCCCACGTCAACATGATTCACATACTGTCTCATTATTGTGCAAACTATAATCACACAATCCATGCTGCAATAACACACATTACAAACGGTCCGTCAACAACACACATCTGAAATCTTTTGCAGGAACAACCTTGTTGAAAAAAAAAAAAACCCGCTGCACTTACATTTCCGCACGTTGCTGGGGGCATTCAGAAACTGATTCCACCATCATATCAAAATCCTACGTACCAACTAGCTGATCCAAGCCATTTACCGCCATTGCTTACCGCTGAATGTTAGCTACAATGTTTTTCTATGCAATAAAAGCAAACCCAATGAGAATATATAACATGTAATTCCAATACATGTACATACTCGTCAACTTTAACATGATTGAAATCAACGCACCAGTTTTACGGCCTCCGCGTAGTGCACACTGCCGGTACTGGTCCTGCTCTGCATCGAATTGTAGTGCTTCCAGCTTCCGTCCTCAATATCATAAACCACTAATGTTCAATGACCAGGGTGGCAAACGGGGAAATGCATGTAACGTGCACCCCTACCAGCATGTAGATTGCTCGTCACATAATTGAATCTTGCCTCCACATTGTCACCTTTCATCACGTCCTGCAAACATCAAACCCACAACAAACCAAAATTACAACATTACTCCACACCATCCACAAACAATGCCACACAATGGAGACCCAAAAAAAACATACCCAGCATATGCTGCTGAAGAAATAAGAGTTCTCCGAAAAATCTTTTCCCGCATTCAACCTTTCTTGCTCATCCGACAGCACCTCTGCGAAGGCGTCAATAACCTGCCATAAACAGTGCCAGAAACCAAATAAGACCAATATTCACACATTCACACATATTCACAAAACAGATATTTTGGTAAACCAATATGACCCATAACACAATTGGTAACACTTACATTCCCCCGCACACCTGATTGTCTCACCAGTGATCTAACATCCGAAAAATAAACTGCATTCCCATCAATTCGACCAACCCACATTACAGCCCTACACACGTGTCAACATATAACATTACAATTACAAAAACGACAATAATAATGTGTACTACAATACAAAAAACTACCACTGCAATGAGTATTCCGCACCTTTAACATTATACCCACAAACACACACGGTACTCACCTATCACCGTATCTATCATACGCATTGCTTATCACATCTTTTTCTGTCTCAGTCATCATCTTCCACACTGTGTTACGATTTGTGATTCCAAAACCTGTGAAAATTTTCTTCGCATCACCAACATTCTCCACATCAATCACACCTTCGCTTTTCATCACATCGACACTACATCCAACCCCCCCGATCTTAGAAACGCTCACATCGTTGTTCATTACCCGTCCCCTACGCCTCAACTCTGGGTACTCAAACCCTGACAACTTCAGATTTTTTCTCACTTTACCTTTGATGTTACGTACAAACGAGTTCATACCACCCACAGCACTACCACATTTCGTCAACAAAGGACTCACAACAACAACGTCACTGTCATCTGCTTGGATGGCATCGTGCATTTCGTTGTTGTCAACCATGGGAACATATATGACAGGAGAGGCGTCCACCATGATACCACCTTCAACAGTCGGGCAGTGGTCCTGTCCATTACCAACACCAACCCTATTACCAACAACATATCCGTCAACACAAGGGTCCGTGACATTCACACTGGAAAAATGTTGTGTCACACTATGCACTGCTTGCTCAGCAACTTGCTCCTCAAGGGCTGCAAGGCTCCGTCGTAACTCGGCATTCTCAGCTACAAGTTTCTTGCATTTTTCATCTTTCACCTTAAAAATGCTCTCGAACTTTGCCACCAAATTAACTGATTGCATTTGATTATTCCTTTTCAATCTATCAACTTCTTTCTTCAATTCCATTATAATTTTGCTGTCTCCTGCGTCCCAAGTTCTAAAATCAGGACTTCCTGAACCAACATGTTCGCAATTGTTCTGCCCAGTCAGACTACTGTACGAGGGTAAAAACTTACCATCTACCCCATCCACCACATCGTCGGATACACCCCCACGTTCTACACTTCGCATCACAAACAACACATTAATGTCTTGCTTTTGTATGCTCCCACCACACTGCTTACCATAACTCCTGTCCTCCACTTTAATAGCCACTGCAGCAGACCCACTAACATCCACCCCTGTCGCTTTAACACCCTCTTCTTCAACCAAACCCACATTACCTTCCCCCAACATACCTTTTCCCTCCAACATTGACATTTCGTGCGCTTGTATGACCAACTCGTCGTGATCACCTAGCCAAAACAGCATAATTTACAACCCAACATTAGTGCAACCACACATAACAACAACATCATAAAACACATTACTGGATGACCTATAAAATACCACAACACTTCAGAAATAATTACCTCAAACTTATTTGTATCGGATAGCTTCAAACCTTACGAAGTAGCTATCAGCTCACCAACGTCCCATCTGAGGAATCTGGGAAACTTGTGACCATATTTTGCTTTCACAATATTTGTGTGTTCACACAACCAGAACTGCACCACAAACAAGCAGAAAACAACAAAACCAATATAACAACCACTCAAAAATCTTACCAAAAAACATAAATTTAGGTTAGCCAAGAAACCAACTACCAACAAACAAATAGTACACTTACCGTTAAAGCAACTACGCATCCGGTAACTTTCTCCGGTGTCCGATGGAAGTCCCTCACCGAACACATGAGCATGTTACGTACAGCTGCACCCCAATCATATAATTTCATGGCGTCAAAGTTGTCCACGTACTGTATCAAGGTCCAACTAATGGTCTTTCCGGACGTGGCAAAGAAAAGCTTCCCACACACATACAAACAAAGAAACTTGGCCGTATCCTCATGATCGCGCGGGGTGTCCCCCACCGACGCCTCCATCAGCAAATCCCTCACAAGTTTGGCTGTAATCCTGCTTGTCCCTGGACACCTACGCTGGACAAAATCAGACGCAGGTCTCGGTCGTGGCGTCAAATCAAGGAATGCATTGCCACCTTGCAGCCCGAACAACAGCTTCATATCCTCATCTGTCAAATCAACTCCACGTCCACCAAGAACAAACTTCCCTTCCCGTACACTGTATGACCTTACGATACACAAAATCAGATCATCGCCCTTTCGGAACTCTGTGTGATCAAGCTGGTTGATTAATATAGCTTCAATCATAATCCAAAACAGTGTCCTCCACAAGTGTGTCAGGTGCACTTCCCTCAAATTGACTGCGTAAACCATTTTAATGATCCCAGCAACGTTAGACCGGAAATTGAGCCGTGATTTGACTGCCTTCCTAGCACCAACAGACCGGCTGACAATAGTAGGCTGCTTAAACAGGACTCGTCCAGACATGTTCACACCGATTTTCCTTTTCGATGACAAGCCCAATGCCTCTTGCCTTTTACGCTCACATGACCGTGTCCACCGAGACCCCCCCGAATTAACCCCTGCAGTTCCACAAATCACATAAGCAACAAATACAACTTCACAACAACACAATCTGAAAAAACATCACGTAATTCAACAAAATTAATTATAACTCCAACAAAAAATGTTCACACCACATTCATATAACGCCCGTGTACATGACACACATCAAAAAACATTTGACCAACAACGTCACTTATAAAGCCACATACTAAATAACATTTTACACTTACATACATATGCCACGTCTCCACAACATCCACACACAAAAAGGTTTGACCATCCCCACAACTAGGTGCATGCGGTCCCCTCACACAATGCCCTATTCCTTCAACATTAAAAAACCCCACACCATAATTAATCCTTTTCAAAAAGAACTTCACACACATACCCCATAACACGAACGGGTACAAACCCACCAAGCCCAAATACAGGAATTCATTCCCAAATCAAAAAACACCCGACATCCCACACCATACTGGCCCTACAGGTACAATATTACCTACGTTCCAAAACCAACCAAAACATTATTCAAACAACACAATAAACACATATTCAGAAACACGCCATTAAGTAACAAATTACAACGACAATCATACATCCATATCATATTTGATTGTACGGAATAACACATACCACGATCGGCCAAAACCAAAATCCCTAACCACGTCAATATAGAATGCTAAAGGTAAAATAATAACCTAATCCATTACCAATTTACCTGTATCAGACATTTGAATAATTTTTTCATATCCCCAGCCAAAGAAACTTCAGTCTAATCTGGAATGTCTGCAGAGCAACAACCTCTTCCACGGAATATAGTAGGGTTCTTGGCCACCACGAATAAATGATTTTCAGCCCTACAGTTTCTTTTACGCATAAAACCAATGCGTCAAATATTTCCTAAATCTGTGTCGTAGGTTCCGCAATCACCGAAATTTGAAATTCAAATCACACAAGGGGATGATCGTAACAGATTCTGTGTTTCACGTCGAAACCCAGAAATGAAATCGTATAACCCCTAAATACGTCAAACAAACAATTTAGGAACTTTTTTACGGGTCGGGTTGCACATGATCCACCATCGAAAACATAACGGGTGGACGTGATATATCACGTGACCTGACGACTACCCCACATCACACGCACAACACTCAACACACTCACCCCACATCCCCCACCAAGATGCCTGCAATACACACCAACTAAGAAAAATACTACTACCTTTTTCATTGTGACGTGAGACACAATCACACCCCATTACCACAAATACCACGTGCGCGCAAAAAACCCAACGCTCAAATAATGCCTCAATGGCAAATTGGTAAACAACACTCAACGGGACTAAATGGTTACAAAAAAAACAATTAGGATCATATGGTCTATAAGATGGGAATATGGGATTTACTGGTCAATTCCCCTTAATTATAAGGTGAATTACAAATACATCTCTTGAAGTTTGCTTAAAATACAGATTGTTTCCTGTGATTTCAAAAATTACAAGTATCCCTTTGTTAGAATTTTTTATTTAACAGAATTAACTAAAAAATAAAATTTATAATTGTTCTCCTATATAATAATAAAATTACCTAAATTATTGATTGAAACATATTTTTAATATCATTAAAAACTGTTAATTGACTTGATGATTTATTAATAAAATGGGTGATTTGTTATGAAATTAGAAACCTCAGGAAGTGGAATGTAATTTTCAAAATTACAGGAGGTAATTCGTATTTTAGTTAAATCTCAGAGGATGTATTTATAATTTATCCTTAATTATATGAGAATGCAATAATTTTCTTCAATTACTTTTTTTATTATTATTTTAGATCGGTGCTTCAATTAGTTATATACTTGTACGAGCACGAAATAATTCTTCTCATATGATCATGTTGATCAAGTTTGCACTCCTCCAAACGTCGTCGCTTGACTCCCTGAAAATACAAACGTGAGCTAGCCGGCGGATGTGTGTCGGATACCTCTCCGATGCCTAAGTCAGCAGAATAAACAAATAGACAAAAGATCTGTGTATTTGCGAATCAAAGTTATGTTACCTCTACATAGGTTATGTTGTGAGCTTTTATAGGTTCTGCATGGCATAATCTTAGTAGGACTCTTATTCCTCCATGTAGAGTCCTCCTAGGAATCACACTCCTGAAAGATAATGCTTATCCTTCAACAACCCCCTCACTGCTTAAACCAAGTGAGATGGTTTTACCACGGTTGGATGACAGTACGACCGAGCTAACACTACCCCTTTGTCATACTTAATCCAATGTCTTCGCATGCAATACATAGCTCGGCTCTCCTTTCACTTGTACCTCGGTTTTGGCCTGCTGAGACCGAGCTAACTATACCAAGCTTCGACCGAGCTAACAAGAGCAAGGTCCGCAGGACGCCCAAATACCTCATCTCTGAATACTTTGACCGAGCTAATCACCACTCCGACCATGGTGACTGTAGCCATATTTGGACCGAGGTAACTACAAGGTCCTCTACACTCAGCCCTTTTTACCTCGGCCCATAGAACGGCCCATTACCGCGCCTTGGCCTAGCTTGGCCCTAATGCACATAAAAACTCCCTCTCAATTGCCCCTTAATTCCATCTGCGTAGCTTGATTGGGATTACCAACCGAGCTAAAAACTTTAGCCTTTCAACCGAGCTAAATTGCCACCGGGCTACCAATTGATTCGGTCAAAAAACGTCTTTTCAGTCGCTGCATAACTGAATCGCTTTCGATTCCCTTTGACACGTGGCTAGCCCCTATTGGTTAAGTACAACCGTCGACGCCGACTTCGTATCTCGCGAATTTTGAACAGTTCCGCTTTTTTCACTCTCTTTACACAAAAATCATATGTTTTGAACCAACCATTTCTACTATTCATCATCTTCTCTCTCTACCTTCTGAGCCTCCATTTTTCCTTAACACTGCATCTGCAAAGCTCATGTTCTCTACTGGTGCCGTTTCCATCTTTGATTCCAAGATCTTTGAACTGGTACGTGGCTCAAACCTTTTTCTTTTTCGTTCATTTCGTATTGTATTGTAATACATAGCATAGTTTATATGTTTTCCAAAAACACTTTCTTGTAGTTTCCATGAGAAATAACCACTTCATTCCAAAAACCATGTAATAGACCCACTGGATTCATAACCAATCTGAGAAATGATGCTTTTGATCCAAAATAATATTTCAACCGAACTAGCAACCTGTTTGTACTTAAGGTGTGCACCCAGTCGAACTAGATAAGTTTCAATCGGTCTAAGAACCTTCTATTTCACTTAGCCGAGCTAGGAAACGATATTAGGTGTGCGCACTACCGCACTAGAAAGCCTTAACCAACGACCGAGCTATAACTTGGGGCCAAACCAGCTCTCTGACTTAGTCAAAACCGAACTAAGAATGCTACACCCTAAGCTTCAACCGGGCTATGACCTCTCGTTTACTTAACCAGGCTAAAGTCCTTTGCTTCAACCGAGCTAAGGACGGATAGTCTCCCACGTAGCCGAGCTAGCACTCCATTTATTTCGCCTTTGTTTCTTTTAGCACGGTC
Source organism: Camellia granthamiana (assembly GCA_036172215.1). Taxonomy (NCBI): domain Eukaryota; kingdom Viridiplantae; phylum Streptophyta; class Magnoliopsida; order Ericales; family Theaceae; genus Camellia; species Camellia granthamiana. Next base: position 70,573,079 of record CM069905.1, read on the forward strand.
CAACGATCTGTGCTTAACACTTTTCCTTTTCACTTTGCAGACTGACTTAGGTTGGCCAGGCACACCTTTGCACGCTCAACCGAGATACTGAAGGTCATCTCAACACCGAGCTAAATTATATATAATTTAAGGCTACATGGGGAAGTATCGATTTTTAGTGAACTCTCCAGGGGCTATTGCCGAATTTCGAAGGGACTACAACATCCCTGATGATGTTCACCTCAGTTTAGCCGAACTAGACACCATTCCCTAGGGAAAACCGGGCTTCGTCCCTTTCAACGTCATATCCATTGTAGAGGCTGGTCTCCGTTTTCCCGTTCAGCCTCTTCTTTGTGAATTCCTTAGACAAACCAGACTTTGCCCTACCCAGCTTTCCATAAATTCGTACAGAATAATAAATGGCATCGCCGAGCTAAATCGCCGGCTTGGCCTTAATCTTAGTTTAGCCGAGCTATTCCACCAATATTCACTTGGCCAAAACGAAGATGGCTGGGTCTACTATTTAAGAATAAGAAGACGCCGAGAGAAGATAATAAAAAACAGCCCAGACAAAGATGTAAATGATGACAATTTTTTCTGGGTCTCGGGTAACTTCGAAGACCAAGAAGCCCAAATACCAGGAGATCGAATCAACTGGAATAAAGGAGTAGCCAGTATATATACCTGTAGACACCCCATTTTTGACCGACCTTAAGACTCAGACGTCACCGATTGAGCGCTCGGTGATGTTGCATACTGTGCTTGTTCTGAAGTCTCAGAGTCGCGGCCGCGCGCCCTGCCTCCGGACTTCCGAACCCTCTTCTCTACCTTGTCTCGGTTTGCGAACCAGGCTCGGTTTTCTCTGTTTTCTTTCCCGAGGGAAGGGAGTGGTCCTGTAGACTATCTCCCGGTGGCCGTGAGCTACTTTTCGTGGCCGTAGGCCATTTTGCCCATTTCGGAGCCCGGTTCCCGGTTTTCGGGGCCGTTAGGCCGTGTGCCTCGGCTCGGGACCGCCCAACCATCTCCGCTTTCTCCGATTTTTGGCGGAGACCTCTGTTTTAATGTTCCGAGGAACACTGGGGCCCCTGATGCCCACTTTGCAGCCGAACACCACTCCCGGTGCCCGGCGACCCATTTTCGGGACCCCGAACTGCGTGATTTGGGCCCCGAGCATTCATTTTGCATCAGCCTTCTCCGGTTTTTGGCGGAGACCTCTGTTTTAATATTCCGAGGAACCCTGGGGCCCCTGATGCCCACTTCGTGGTCGTGTGCCACTTCCGGTACCTGTAGCCGGTTTTCGGGACCCCAAACTGCGTGTTTTGGCCCCGAGCATTCATTTCGCATCCATTTGCTCCGGTTTTTGGCAGGTATCTCTGTTTCGTCATTCCAGAGGACACTGGGGTCGCAGATGCCCACTTCGCTGCTGAACACCACTTCCGGCACCCGCAGCTCATTTTCAGGATCCCGATTTGCTCGGTTTTGGCCCCGAACATTCATTTCTCATTTGTTTTTGTTCAAACTTGGCAGGTACCTCTGTTTCAACATCAGGAAGATCACTGGGGGGTGAGAAGCCAGCAATTATCCCAGATAACCAGTTTCGCTCCTCCGGAGCCCGTTTTGCTCACTTCCGGGCCAATGTTGAACACCCTAGGGGTATTTTCTTCCAACCAAAGCTACATATCTGTGATGAGGGCATCTTGGAGGACACTTTGGCATGGTGGTCGGCCAGCAATGGTTGATTTCATTTTTGGGCCTCTCCTTCAAGCTCTATGTTGTGACTCTTGGTTCAATGTTGCCAAATTCAAACCTTGGATCCTTGTTCTACACATCTGGGAGGACACTTTGGTATGGTGGTCGGCCAGCAATTGTTGGTTTCATTTTTGGGCCTCTCCTTCAAGCTCTATGTTGTGGCTCCTGCTTCAGTGTTGCCAAATTCCAACCTTGGATCCTTGTTCTACACACCTAGGAGGACACCTTTGCATGGTGGTCGGCCACTAATTCAAAACTTCATTTTTTTCACTGGCTGGCCGGCCATGTAGGGTGGCTGGCCGGCCATGGAGGGTGGCTGGCCGGCCGCCTTGAAGAAAAATACCTGGCCGGCCAGATTCTTGCTTTCCAGCCTGTCCCAGCTGTCCGGATATCTTTCAACATATCCCGGGGCATCCGGGGATATTTCGGGAGGGAAAGATTGGGTGCTTTCCCTCCCCTTTTACACCCCATTTCTTGCCTATTTAAAGGGCCCTCCCTCTCCTTCTTCAAGGTTGGAAAAATTGGTCTCAAGAACACATCTTCAAATTCCTCCATTTCCTTAGCTCAAAACTCCAAAAAGCTTCAAGTGTCAAGGTCTTCTCTTCATCAACACATAGCCTCACCATCCCTACCACCACTCCAGCAGCTAGGAAGTGAATTTCAGAGGTTGAGAAGCTACAAATCAAGGCCAAGAATCAAAGAAAGACAAGTCTTCAAAGGTAAGCCTTCAAAACCAACTTTTAGGGCTTTTCCTTGGTTCATTTTTATACTCTAATTGGTTGAGAATTGGGGCTCCGACCCCTACTGCTTTTGTGCTTAAAATGAGCCCCTCTACAACTTTGTAGAAGGGCTCAACCTCATTTGGTGTTTGTATACACTAGTTCCTTCAATATTCTTCAAGTTGGTAACATTTTTGCATGCTAAAATTGACCTATTTGTGTTGGTTTTTGGGGGTCCGACCCCTACTGCTTTTGTGCTTAAAATGAGCCCCTCTACAACATTGTAGATAGGCTCAGCTTCATTTGGCCTTTGTATATACCACTTCCTTCAATGTTCATCAAGTGTGCCACTTTTTGCATGCAATTTTGACCTATCTCTATTTGTTTTTGGGGCTTCGACCCCTACTGAATTTGGTCTTATTTTGACCCCCTTTACATATTCTATGAAGAAAGTTTTGTCATTTGGTGTGTGCATTGCATGTCTCATGGTATAGCCTATTTGGAGCCTATTTTGCATGGATCTTTTAGCATGATTGTGATCTGATTTTGAGGATGTCATCTTCTGCATATATGCTTATTTTTAGCTAATATTCAATGTTGTAGAAGAAAGTTTGTCTATTTGGGGTTTTCATATATCACTTGTCTCAATACCCCTCTTTTGGCCACTAACTTTGCATGCTTTGTTTGATCTATCTATGCTTGCATTTAGGCCATGTTTACTACTGAAAAAATGCCATTTTTGGGACTGTCTTGCTACTGTTCTTGCTGCCCTGATCATATTTTGCACGTGTAGCATGGCTATAGGCCATTTCGGGGCTTAATTTCGCATTTTCGGGATGAATGCATATTTCGAGTATCTTTTCGAATTGTTTCGGGGCTGTTTTCCCCTTGGCTTAAGTGCTGAAATTCCATTGTCATGCTTGCATATCATTCCCCATGCCATTTGTGTCATTTTTGCATTGCCTCGGTTTGCGTGCCAATGGGCACGCGCTTCGAGGCACCTCATTTCTAGCATTCCGGCAGCCTATGTGAGCGTGGCTGAGGCTATCTCATGTTGGCGTAAGCCCAATTTGCATTTTCATGTTTCTACATCATTGCCTCGATTTGCGTGTCCGCGCACACGCGTTTCGAGGCAGCTTTGTTTTATCCGACGGCCTCCTATGTGAGTGAGCTGAGGCTCTCCCATGTTGGTATAAGCCCATCGTTGCATTCCGTATGCCATTTCATCGCATAACATCGCCTCGGTTTGCATGCCCGTGTGACACACACTTCGAGGCACTTCGGTTTTATCCGATTTATCACTTTATCATCGCCTCGGTTTGCGTGCCCGTGTGACACGCACTTCGAGGCAATTCGGTTTTATCCGATTTATCATTTCATCATTGCCTCGGTTTGCGTGCCCGTGGGCACGTCTTTCGAGGCACTTCGGTTTTATCCGATTTTCTCATTTGCATCGCCTCGGTTTGCGTGCCTGTGGGCGCGCATTCCGAGGCACCTCTGTTTTATCCGATTTGCATTTCATCATTGCCTCAGTTTGCGTGCCAATGGGCACGCACTTCGAGGCACCTCGTTTTTTTATCATGCCGGCATCCTATGTGAGTGCGGCTGAGGCCTTCTCATATTGGTGTAAGCCCATCATTGCATTTCGCATGTCATTCTGCATCGCCTCGGTTTGCGTGTCCGTGGACACGCATTTCGAGGCATCTCATTTTCATAGCATTGCGCATGCTAGGATTGTATGTTAGTTGCATTTCATGCATATCATGCATATTGCACGGGAAACGAGGCACGTTTCGTACCCCGAGCGACGGGACGGGTCTCAATTCCCAACTCACCGACACTCCGGATTACCCATGATGGAGTTAGGTTTTGTTGTAGCATTCATCCGTATTCATCCCATATTGAGTTGTGCATTTCGGTTCTTCGGCCATCATGCATCGAGATGCGTGATTGGTGGCGCGAGGATCGAGGCATGCATACATTTGTGAAATACACTGCTGTGCCCTTTTCCTGCTCTCTGTTGCAGCAAAATCAACAATCAACAACTTTTCGGAGGCTGGCACGCATTCCGAGAAAATTGCAAACAGAGGCTAATCAGGGCATCCCAGTGGATTTCTGCGCCAAGCAGCCCAACATGTATCACCCGTCAGAAGCAAGGCAGTCCCTGGCTTGCACGCCAGTTTTACTTCTTTTGTAATTAATTTGTTAATTAATTAGAATTTTGTAATATTCGGACTGTATATATTTCGGACTGTATATTCTTTTATTCGGACTGTATTATTATTTATTCGGATCCTCTGCGCGAGGGCAAAATTGTAATAAGGGTGGGTGAGTGTGATGTATGTCTTCCAACCCCCATTTCTTTCTCCCTTTTATTTATCTGCTTTGGATGGTTAGATATAGGGCATATTTCAATTAGCATACAGTATGATAGCATGTTTGCATCATTCATCTGTTTTGCACGCACCGGGCTCGGCGCATCATACAAACTGCATTTGTATTTCAATTCCAAATTGAGTACTTGTTAGTTGTAGCATTTCATATGCCATGTTTAGAATAGCCGAGCCCACTATAATTTGCATCTCTGCATGTGTTGCATTAGGCATTCTGTATATCTTAGGATCATGCATTGATTTCTAATCAGTTTTCTGTTTTGGCTCGGAGTACTAGGTGAGTTTTATGCTTTAGCATCCTTGCATGTGTGTGAGTGACTGCCATGATAGCATGCTTACCATGAGGCTATTTGCTTATGTGATATAACTGCCTGAATGCCTGTGGGTGGAGGTTGAGTTATCCGGACTGGGACAAATCATTGACTGTTTGTTTTAAGCCCACTAGATAGTGGCAAAATCATTGTTTTACTAAGCCCACCTGAGGGTGGCAAATCCACATCTTAAGCCTACCTGCGGGTAGCAAACCATTTTCAAACAAACAAACATGAAATGTTTTGTTCCAATTCAGACGACCCAGTCTATACTTATTTGCTGCGAGCATCACATAGTAACCTAGGCTAATAACCGGAATAAGAACTCACAATGTTTTCAAAAACTGATATCATGGTTAGTAGAGGCCGGTCTTTGACCGGGCGAGAGGGGGTGCTCACGATGTGACCTTCCCTAATCGTACCCAAGTTCCCGAGCCGAGGCAACTTTGGTGATGACGGACACGTGGCCTTTGGCACCGAGTCAGGGTTTCCTAAATTTCCCATTTTAAAATATTTAGGTGGCGACTCTGTTATCTGGCAAAGCAGTCCATGTTTGGCACTTCTTTCAAAAAATCTGTTTTTCTCAAAAACGATTTGCCGGATTTGGACTCTTTGGTTCGAGATTTGGAACCGCAACATAAAATCGAGTCCGAGCTGTAGCGAGGCCCCCCGCGGGCGTTGTTACAGTTTCTGGCGACTCTGCTGGGGATTTAGAGAGCTTGACTCGAACTCATGATATCTGTTTTTGACTACACTCGTGTGTTTCTTTGCATTGCATTTGCATTGGTGCGCCTAGGACACTGTGTTTGCCATATGCCATTCCCGAACGATTTGCCGGAGGCTTGTCTTGTCAAGTCATGTCCGTAAGGCTGATCGGCTCTGGGCTCTGACAGCATGGGAACACAAACCCCGGTTTTACCGGGGCACCCTTTTTGACCATTCGACCTAGTGCATATTCGGATCCATAGTGACCATTCCAAACTAGGACAGGTTGCTTACCCGTTTATAGGTTGTTTGAAGCCGCTGCGTGCGTAGTGAAACCCTAGCTCCTGACAAAATAGGACAGGGAAACCCTACCCCAACATAGGGGTGTTTTGGCTCTCACTTATCTGTTATGTGCTTGTTAGAGTGTGCCTCTACAGGGAATGCATGTATCAGTATGAGTTTGGGCATCAGGCCTGCGGGCATCAGTTTTTGAATTTGGGAATCAGGCCTGCGGGCATTATCCAGTATTTGGGAATCAGTTGTCCGCGGATATCAGATTCAGTTTGTCAGAACAGTGATACAGGAATATTGACCAGTATTTGAGGACAGTGTATAGCCAGCTTACCAACTGTGTGTTGTTGTATACCCGACTGTGTGTGGTGTATTCAATTTAAGCCGTTATGCTGCCCGTTTTATTTCTGGTTATTTATTTCTTTTTCGCTTTATTTATCTTTTTGCTAGGGCAGTCTGTAGCACAATTGCTTCCGAACCCGTCGATACCCCCCAAGCAATCTGGACACGAGGTCGCCGACTCAACCGATCCGAGGATCTAGTTGACGGACATCCAGTGTTTCACTCACTACCCCCTGTTATCAGAAGGAGGCCGAGAAGGCACAGTATATCAGAGCACAGATCACCAGAACAGCGGTCTACTATAGTGCCAGATAGTCGGGTTGAGCTTCCTGTTTCTGCTATAGAGATACGCCTGCCGGTTCTTCAGATGGAACAACCAAATACAGCTATGGAGGCGATGATGCGCCAGATGACTGAAAGCATGAAGCAAATGCAAGATGATGCTATCCGCCAGGCGGAATTTTCCAGACAACAGGCCGCTGTCATGGCCCAACAGTCTGAGTTGATCACCAGATTACAACAGCAGAACGCAGCGTCTGCCTCAAATCAGGCTCCTCCTCCACCCGGGGCCCCATTACCCGAACAACTACCTGCTGGCCAGAATGCCCCTCTAAACCCGCAAAATGCCCAGGCTGCCCAGAATACCCTCCCGAATCAACAGAACATTCTGCCAAACCCCCCAAACATTCAAGAGGACACGGGTCTTCCAACGGGGCTGGCTCCGCCCCCGCTTCTACCACAACTGTCCAAAAACATTACACCTAACCACCCGGACTCTCCATTTGAGTTCGAGGTAGACCAGACAGCTCTGAAATTGAGCAAGTTGGAGAAGCTCTTTAAGAAATCCCAAGGGGTGAAGGCCATCCCAGATATTGAAGACGGTTATACTGATGTAGCCGTGACATTGCCGGATAGATTTAAGATGCCCCAGATCGATCGCTTTGATGGATCCGGGGACCCTATGGTTCACCTCCGGCTATTCTCAGACGTTCTAAGACCAATGGGCCTAACCCGACCGCAAAAGCTTTCCTTGTTCGGTCGAACCCTGTCGGGTGTGGCATCTACTTGGTATTCAAAACTGGAAGATCAGGTGAAAATAAACTGGGATGAGATGGCTGAGGCCTTCCTTGCACAATATTCATACAACACGCAGATCGAGATCACAACTCGTGATCTCGAAACAATGAGGCAGGAGCCCAAGGAATCTTTTTCTGATTTTGTGACCCGGTGGAGGGCGAAGGCATCGATGATGACCTTAAGGCCAACGGACAGAGACCAAATACGGATGATTGTGCGCAATCTCCAGCCGGCATTAATGAAGAAGATGATTGTAGTTCCCTTCCCCACTTTCGCCGATCTGCATGATATGGGGATGCAAATAGAGGATGCAATGAAACAGGGTCTGTTTGACCAAGATCGGGATCAACCCCGGAGAACATTTAACCGGAATACCAATGCAGGCCCGAGTGGCTCTTCCAATACAAGAACTTCAGAGGTCGGAATGGTCACCACCAATCCCCCTCCCCAACCGAGGTCCGCAGCGGCCACACCTTTTTCTGATGCCTCTGGGAGCAGTAACCAAGCTTCAAGGTACCAACCCAGGGGTCAACGAACCTTCTCTCCACTACATATGCCTTTATCCAAAGTCCTCGGAGTTCTAGTCAGAAAGGGGCACCTGAAACCCCTGGAACCGAGGCCCCCACCAAATCCACTCCCCCCTTCCCATAACCCAGCCAAATATTGCCAATACCACCAACAGCATGGTCATGACACCGACCAATGCTACAGGCTGCGTCATGAGGTTCAAGATCTCATTGGCAAAAACATCATTCTACCTCCCCAAGGACCCAACGTCACAAACAACCCACTCCCCAAACACAACCAAGATCCACCAAAAAGAGTCAACCTCATCCACACTGGGGTCGCTTCATATGATCCCAGTATCTATATCACTCCCTCCCACCTACCCAAGCCAGAGGTGATCCTCCCTGATAGCACGGACTTGTGCATGATGGACACCTCTACACCCCAACCTGAGCTAAAGGTGGTGACCACCGAGGATGGAACGGGGCAGGCTTCTGAGGAGAGCAAAACAGTGGAGTCTGGGGTGGAGCAAACTGAGAATTTAGCTGGCAGAGCTTATGATCCGAGTGGGTATATCTTGTCAACGAGCCAGTCTAAGCTGAGTATGGGGTTGCCGGAAGAAACTGAGTTGTGTATGATCAGGGGGGACAAGCTTGAATCAGCGAGGGATGATCTAACTACGGTGGAAGAGGACTTCGCCAACCTTCAAATCTACGAGCAGGAATCAGGGGATGCATCGATTAACTGGTTCGAAGATGAGGAGTCAGCAGAAGTCGTCGGGTGGTTGGATGATCAGCCTGATATTGTACCATTTGTGGCCGGAAGGGCCGAGGATCAGATTACATTGCCGGAGAGCGCCGGTACGAAGAATTTCGCTCAGGAACAGAACATTTTGAGAACCGCACAGTTGCTACTGGAGGAACAAGAAAGGAGATGGGACTCTGAGAGAGCCCGAAAAGCAAAGAACCATGAGGAAGTTGAGAGTGCTGCGAGCACGAAAATTGAACATGCTGTGAGCATGAGGGGGGAAAATGCTGAGAGCATAAACAAGCCGGAACCAGACAGATGTTTGCTAGATGCTAATGGAATGTGGTGGGAAGATGACGACTTGTATCTTGCCCACACAGACGAAGACTGGGCAGGTGGCCAACCGGACAGCACCTGGTACCTCGAGGAGGTGGACCATATGACGAGAAGCGGGCGGTATTTCAAGCCCCCACACCTTGATCAACCCGAGGCATCAGGGAAAGATAAGGAGGCAGAGAAACAGAAAGAGAAGCAAGTGGAAGAAGAGGCTGTACTGAAGCAGCTAAAGAAAATACAAGCGGACATCTCCATTTGGGGACTGCTTATGGCTTCGAGGGTGCACCGGCAGGCTGTCTTATCTGCTATGGACAGAGCTAAACTTTCCATCGAAACTACGCCAGAACAACTAGTTGGGCTAGTCTTTCCGGGAGGAGGTTCCCCGGCGTTGACTTTTTCAGACAAAGAATTGCCGCCTGAGGGCGTGGATCATAACAGACCTCTCTACATCTCTGTAGAATGCAGGGACAAATGGATTCCGGTGGTACTTGTTGATACCGGATCCGCTATCAACGTCTGTCCGGCTAGAACGGCGTATGCAATTGGGTTAAAGCCTGCGGACTTCACACCGACTACTCAAGTAATCAGAGCTTACGACAATACAAGCAGGGATGTCCTGGGGACAGTAAAAATCCAAACCAAGATTGGGCCTGGACAACACGAAGTAGATTTTCATGTCTTGGAGGTCCCTGCATCTTTCAACATGCTTTTGGGGCGACCCTGGTTGCATCAGGTGAAGGCCGTCTCATCTACTCTACATCAAATGGTGAAGTACCCCTACGGAAAGGGAGTAGCCATTGTTTTTGGGAATTCGTCAATCCATCCCCCTCCGGAGGTATCTACGCCAGTCCTTGAGATTGAACACGGCATGGAGGACCTGTTCATATCAGGATTTACTTTGGCTGAGGCCCGGGTAGTACAGAATATCATGGCTGTGAATGAGGGTTTGTATGTCAGCGCTCAAGCCGTATACCTCATGAACAAGCTACAGCATATCCCTGGGATGGGATTGGGAAGAAGCGGCCGGAAAGGCGTTGCAGCGTTGGCCGAAGTGCCACATAATCCACATACCTTTGGATTGGGTTATCTGCCCACCAAAGAAGATTGGGCGAGGAAAGGAAAGGAAATGGCTAGTAGAGCCAGAGCAAAGCAGGCTGGGAAGCCTTTTGACCTAATACACAGGCCCATCTGGGGTACCCTGAACGGACGCTTTGTCCGGGAGGGGGAAGATTTTCCATTCTGTGGCTTCCCAGAGCCATGGTTAAACGCGGAGAGGAAGCGCGTACCAGGCTTCGAAATCTTCTTCGACCTGCAACTATCCGGGGATGACGTTGCCGAAGAGCAGACAGACCCAACAACTGAGGCTGAGCAGAATAAGGCGGAGGAGCCTGAGGGCACTGAATTGGAAATGGGGGTAGCACTGGCAAGTCTCCTCTCTGATCCTCTGATCGACCAAGATTGCTTGGGGAATAACGCCGTGGTTTCCATGATTGGGGATGAAATGGCCGTGAGCCAACCAGCAGCTATTTTGGACGCATCGATCGCACCTTCCCTCACTTGGCAGTATGAAGAGGGATTCTTATCCGGCAGTTCCGGGTCAGGTAGTGAGCCGGAATCTGATTCCACCGAGTCTTCTGAGTCGGAATCAGGTTCCAGCTCGACTGAGTCTGAGTCTGGTACTCCTGGGGGTGTCAACCGGATGCCACAGTCTTGTCCAGGTCGTCTTTTTCCTTTTCTTTTGAGTCTGTTGTAACAGAAGATTTGGACGATTTGGATGAACTTAATGAGAATGAGGTGAATGTGGTTTCCGAGTACTTCTCTGTGCCCCTAATTTATTGCTTAAATCAGGACTTTCAAAATTTTGATCAAAACGACGAGGACGAAGTTCCTCCGGTTTTACAACGACTAATTGAGCAGGAGCAAGAGAGATTTGTTAAGCCCTTAACGGATGAAATCATTTTTGTGAATATTGGTACTGAGGAGGACCCGCGGCTGGTCCAGGTCGGGTCCACGCTGTCTTACAGAGGAACGCGAGCGCTTAGTCGCTTATTAAAAGATTTCAAAGATGTTTTCGCGTGGTCCTACGAAGACATGCCTGGGATCGATCCTGAGATTGTACAGCATCGGATCCCCCTTGACCCTGAGGCCCGACCTGTCAAACAGAAGCTCAGAAGGATCCGCCCGGATTGGGCTCTTAAGATCAAGGAAGAGGTCACCAAGCAAATTGACGCAGGCTTCCTGCTAGTCTCCGAATATCCGACTTGGTTGGCCAATATCGTTCCGGTGCCAAAGAAGGATGGCAAGATCCGGGTGTGCGTAGACTTCAGGGATTTAAACCGAGCCAGTCCGAAGGACGATTTTCCCCTACCGCACATCGATGAGTTAGTGGACTTCACGGCAGGCACGCTTTGCTCTCATTCATGGATGGCTTTTCAGGATATAATCAGATAGTGATGGCGCCGGAGGACAGAGAAAAGACTGCATTCACCACCTCGTGGGGGACATACTGCTATCGGGTCATGCCGTTTGGGTTGAAGAATGCTTGGGGCTACTTATCAGCGGGCCGCGACCACAATACTACATGATATGATCCACAAAGAGGTTGAGGTGTATGTGGACGACATGATTGTCAAGTCCAAGGAAAGAGAGGGCCACTACACCGCCTTGCGCAAGTTTTTCCAAAGGATCAGAGAATTCAGGTTGCGGTTAAACCCTCAGAAATGTACGTTTGGTGTTACAGCGGGAAAAATGCTGGGGTTTCTGATTACACAAAGGGGCATCGAGGTCGACCCTTCCAAAATTAAGGCCATCTTAGAAATGCCACCACCAAGGACTGAAAAGGAGGTGCGAGGCTTTCTGGGTAAAGTGCAATTCATAAGACGGTTCATTTCAAAACTAACCTTGACTTGTGAACCACTCTTTGGTCTCCTGAAGAAAGGCAAGAAGTTCCAATGGGACGGCCGATGCCAAGCAGCGTTTGAGCAAATTAAAGAATATCTACAGAACCCACCCGTTTTATCACCACCAGAACCGGGGAAACCGTTGATTTTGTATCTGACAGTGACTGAAACCACAATGGGCTGCATGCTTGCACAAGAATCAGAAGATAAGGTGGAGAAAGCCATCTATTATTTGAGCAAGAAAATGCTAGAGTATGAGACCCGGTATACACCACTGGAGAAGGCTTGCTTAGCTCTGGTATGGGCTACCAGGAAGCTGCGGCACTACCTGTTAGCTCACTCTGTAATGTTGGTTTCACGTCTCGATCCCATCAAATATCTTTTCGAGAAACCAGCGCTTACGGGTAGGCTAGCTCGTTGGTTGCTGTTGCTCTCCGAATTTGATCTTACATATGTGACGCGCAAGTCAGTGAAAGGAAGAGCAGTGGCAGAGTTCCTTGCCGACCACCCGGTCGAGGAGGATGAAGCAGTTGAGTATCTATTCCCGGATGAAACAATTCTGCATATCGACGAAGAAACTTGGACAATGTACTTTGACGGAGCGTCAAATCAACATGGGTATGGGATAGGAGTGTTGCTGATAGCACCCGACAATTCCCGTATCCCTCTAGCCTTCAAACTCCGGTTCAAAGTCTCAAACAATGAAGCAGAATATGAGGCGTGCATCGCTGGTTTGGAAGCAGCCCTGGAACTAGGGGCAAGACGGCTGGACGTCATTGGGGACTCGAATCTTGTTGTGTCTCAAGCTAAAGGAGACTGGAAAGTAAAAGAAGAAAATATGATGATGTATCACCAGACCTTGGACTTGCTGATTCCTCGGTTTGAGAAGTTAAGTTTCACTCATCTACTAAGAGAGAACAACAAGTTCGCAGACGCCTTAGCAACTCTATCATCTATGATAGACATCCCGTGTGGAGTCCGAATGCGTCCAGTCATTATTGACCAGAAATTTGCACCTGCTTATGAGTCGATTGCAACCATAGATGAAGTTCAGGACGAACACCCTTGGTACTACGATATCTGGAACTTTTTAGAGAAAGAAGCATACCCGCCAGGGGTAAATGCCAAAGACAAGAGGGCAATCAGAAGAATGTCGGTTCAGTTCATCATCTGTGGGGGTAAGCTGTATAGAAGAGGTTATCTGGGAATGCATAAACTGTGTGTGGATGCAGAAGAGTCAAGGCGTCTGATGGAAGCCATCCACGGGGGTGAATGTGGTGCACATATGAATGGGGTGATGTTGGCACGGAAGATCCTTAGACAAGGTTATTATTGGTCCACCATGGAGGAGGATTGTATTGGTTTCGTCCGGCGATGCCACAAATGTCAGATTCATGCGAATCGCATGAACATTCCGCCGTCAAAGCTATACAACATGACTTCGCCATGGCCATTTTCTGTCTGGGGAATTGATGTAATTGGAGCTGTTACGCCGAAGGGGTCGAATGGGCATGAGTTCATCTTGGTAGCGATAGATTATTTTACAAAGTGGGTCGAGGCCCAATCTTACGCAGTGTTGAAAGCTTCACACGTTGCGAAATTCATCAGAAACAACATTATCTGTCGCTACGGAGTCCCAAATGAAATAGTTTCTGACAATGGTTCCCACTTCAAGAAGGAGGTGATTGATTTGTTGGAAAAATACAATGTGGCTTTTCATAAGTCGTCTACTTACCGGCCACAAACCAACGGGGCAGTTGAGGCCGCCAACAAGAACATCAAGCGCATATTACAGAAGATGGTGGAAACCTATCGGGATTGGCCAGATAAGCTGCCGTTTGCTCTGTGGGGCTACAGGACTTCGATCAGAACCTCTACTGGGGCGACTCCGTACTCATTAGTCTATGGGATGGAGGCCGTCCTGCCTATTGAGATTGAAGTCCCGTCTTTGAGAGTATTGGCCGAGTGCCAGATAGCCGAAGCAGATTGGCAGCAGAATAGATTCGAGGAACTCATGCTCTTTGATGAAAGAAGATTGAAAGCACTGTACCATGTCCAAGGCTATCAACGCAGAATCGCCCGGGCTTTTAACAAGAAGGTTAAGTCCAGGAATTTGAAAGAAGGAGATTTAGTACTCAAGGACAACCGAGCTCCCATCCACGACCCAAGGGGCAAGTTCAGACCTAATTGGACTGGTCCCTACATCATCAAGTCAATCTGGTCAGGTGGAGCTGTGGTTCTGATGGATCTAGATGGCTTAGAGTTTTCCCAACCGATCAATATGGACAAGTTGAATAAATACTACCCCTGAGAGGCTCGCTAGGCCGAAAACCCGAAAGGGCGACCTAGGCAAAACTCAGAGCATAGAAAATTTGAAATTATAAAAACTGAGCTCGCAAGGTTGAAAACCCGCAAAGGGCGGCCTTGGCAAAAGTTAGAGCGCAAAAGGAGAGTAAAAATACCCGAGCGAACCTAAGCCTGAACTACGTAAGGCTTGATTCCCATCTTTGGGATACGTAGGCAGCTTCATCTTGAAGTTCAGTCACAATCTTTTCCCCGATCAACTTTGTCCATTTTGATCATCTCAGTCATCTTTATTCATCAGCATTTGTTGTGATCTCTGGTACAGTGCTATTCAAACTAGGGGCAACTTTCCGTTGCGATGAAGTGCTGCGGCATCATTCAAACTAGGGGCAACTTTCCAGTTGCTAGGATCCGGGGTTGTGCATCTCAGTGACAGATCTCAGGCGTGTCCAGTTCTGATCCATATCGAAAATAGTTTTGAAAAGTTTTAATAAAAGTTGGCTTCGTTCAAATTAATCTTCTTACAACTAAGACCATTTTTGGACCAAAAGTGGAGAATTTTCAGTACCACAACCTTCAATTTCATTGATTTCAAAAACAGAGTTCTGTTGCTCTCGCATACAATTGAAGTTGCTTTTTTATTACATTCATAACGAAAACTTGAAAGTACTAATAAAGCAATAAATCTGGGGCACAGTCCAGTCAGGTGTCCCTGCGCCCCCTCCCAGAGCTAGTTGAAGCCTCTGATGCCAACTTGGACCCAACTTGTGCTCCTTCGTTGAGCCAATCCCAGCGCTCATCAGACCAAGTGCAACTGAAGACAGGGGCAGGGGCCAGAAGCCCTCTAACTCTCCAAGCAATGCGGTCTGCTGATAAATTGCACATCCGTTCAAACCACCAGCTCCCATCAGGAGCATTGACTAGGTGTTGCCGAAAGAAGTAGCTGCGGGCTGAATAAGCAGGGCAAGAGTCCACAACTTGCAACTTATCCATCAACCTTATCTGGGGAGAGATGAAAAAATGAGAGATTAAAGAATAGAGAGATGTGCGATGAGAGAAAAGTGAGATAGGGGTTTTGTGAGAAAAATCGAGCCCGAGGGCCGAGTGATGTGAGTGAACATATATGTGAGCTTGGATGGGAAACATTACCTGTAGCAGTAGTGGACTCCCTGCAAATCTGGTTGTCTCCCGGCAGTAGAAGGCATCCAGGCCTATCAATTTTGGATACATTCCATTCTTCAGGAAGTCCATCCAAAGTACATCGTGTTGTATTTTCGCTTATCGAGTTGTTGTTTTTGCTTATTGAGTTGTAAGTTTTGTCGAGCTGTCGCATTTTGTGTTTTGAGTTGTTACCCTTTTGATTACACAATTTTTGTTAAGTCTTGTCGATTGAGTCGTTAACATTGTTGTACTTTGTTTATCGAGTTGTAAACTTGCTAAGATTCTGTTTTATTTCTTAGTGAGCCAATTTGTTTTCATTTGTTGCGTCGGTTCACTACCTGACCCGGTAATACATGAGGCACATTTTCATTCAATTCCACTTGGTGCAAAATAATGCGATGCGATGCTAAGAATTTCAAATACAACGTCTTTTCAAAAGCTGTTTCATTTCATCATGTTTTACAACAAAGTAAAGGTACAAGTTTTACAGAAAATAAAACTGCCTAACAATGTGCAAAGTGCTACAAACTACTAGCTAAAAAGTAGAATAAAGCAGGAAATAACATCAGTGCCCTCGGGAGCGGGAATGGGGAGGCCCTCTCATCCTCTTCTGCGGGATAATCTCTACCTCGTCATCACCATTTGGATCGGAGCTGTCGTCCTCCGGATCCCCCTCAGGCTCGTCTCCACTCCCAGAACCAAGACCGGAGCCTCCCCCTCCAGGAGATGTGTCCGACACATGATCTGCGACCTCCTCCTCGTCATCCTCAACAATGGGTGCCCTGCGTCTGCGAGACGACCCTCCTCCTCGAGCTCCTCGGTGAGGCCGAGATGGCCCAGCTCCTCGAGGCCCAGTACCTCTACCTCTCTGAAAAGGCCCGGGAGGCCCACCTTGTGTCGGAGCATAGACTGGAGGCATCTGAAAATGCAAAGTGCAATACATCAGTTCAAACATAAAAAGCAGGTGCAAGTACAGTATGGGAGTGGGGTGTGTGCCAGATGTGTTCTACACAGTCTATCAGTGCAATGGAATGTTTAAAGCCAGAGCATTAACAGAAATATGATAAGTGCAAGAAAGATGAAGGGTACCTGGAAGCCCATGATGGACATCTGTGCCTCTCTGCGCAGGACCATCCCCTCGAGTGAGGCCACCACTCCGAGCATCTGATCTACGTAATCCCGAGGTGGCTGCAGATACAAGCTCAATTCATCAATTAAAAAGCAACTGTCAAAATGTCTGTGTGACAAATGAAGAATGGTAGAACATACCGGTGGTGAGTCAGGATCACTGACGTATCTGTGACCAGGCGTCGGAGGCTCCATAGGGATCGGAATCGGGGAGGTAGCCCCATACTGCCAACACGTCAACTCAGTCGGCATCTCTGGCCATCCAGGGTGATCAAGAGTCGGAGGGATCGGAGGAATCGAACTGCCTCTACCTCTAGATGTGCCAGCCCTGCTAGAAGAAGGGATGTCTGTCGCACGAGCGTGACTCGAAGATGGTGCGCCAGCGGGCCTCCGTGCCGGAGCCCGTACTCCCGTCAAGGGGGGCATCAAATATATACGGCGGTAGGTGGAGTAGCTCCCATCAACAAGATGTAATAACGCATCACTGCCCTGCATAGCACTACTGACCTCCTCAGGAGATAATCTATCAGCAGTCCGCATGGTGTCTGGAGGCACAGCAGGAGGGTCCTGAGAATTCCCCCCCCATAGCTGGCGCTGGAAGCGTTCCCCCAGGAACCAAACTCTACCCACTGGTCCCTCGAGCAGGAACCTATACTGGGAACTAGTCGACCCCCCGGGGTACTGATCCTCGAGGTCATCGCCGAAGATTGCCCAAGGCTGCCAAGTGATCTGCGGATAACCAGTGCATAAGTCAATCAGAAATCAGAACATACAAAGCAGATCAAAGATGAAAATGGAAAAGGAACTGAGAGTTCTAAAATACCTCTGTCGCTCGAACAGTGTCGAAGTACTGCCGCAGAGAGAAGAGAGTCTCTCGAGGCCTCGACAAGTGCTCGCCCTCAAACATCAGTGAATATGGGGTCATAGGAGGTCCTGTCACCTCCATCTCCGGGGCTAATGTGGGAAAATATGCATATACCCATAGCTGAGAAAAGCAGTGCGGGATATGAATACAAAGTGCTAAAAGCAGAATACAGAGTGCAAAGTGCGCCGTGTGTGCAGTGAACAAGTAATGAGAAGCAAAAAAAAATGTGAATCAAAAGGGCAGAATGTACCTCCCAGGTTCTCCAGTAGCCGCCGAGTAAATCTCCCCGTCCGCGAGAGACTGCGCTCATGTAACAGTACAGGGTAGCCAGGCTAGCGCCGCCCCAGTCATACTGGCTGACCTGTGATAGGTCTACCAAAGCACTCAGGAGATATAATCCTACCATGTTCCCTCTATCGGCGAACAAGGTGGTGCCGAGGAGATACATGAGAAAACCGCGGGCATACTGCTCCGCCTCCTCAGGAGTACCGGGCTCCATCTGTGGCCGCCGGAAGTGCAAAGCAAACCAGGAGTATCGGACTCTCCCCGAACCTCTGTCTACAGGCGGGTGTGTCCCCAACAGGTGCATCCAAGCAGCCTCCCACTGGCCCATATCCTCGTCATAGGGAATGGGTACACCGCCTACGTCTAGGCCGGTGAGTATAGCGAAGTCCAGCGGGGTCATGGTCATATCCCCGGCTGCAGAGAAATGGAAAGAATTGGTGGTGTCCCACCACCTCTCTGCTAGAGCCGCGAATAAAGTCCTACTGATGAGGCAACGAGATAATCCCCGGCAGAATGGCCCAAATCCCGCGAGGTCGACCAAGCCCCGGACAGCTTCCGGAAGCTCAAAATACCACTCCCTCGCGGTGACGGAACCATATCCTCGCACTGTGCGAGAATGAACCTGCATTTAGAATAAATGCATAGATCAGCAAATGAAGTGAAAATGAGCTGTGTGCAAATGAAGTGAAAATGAGCTGTGTGCAAATGAAGTGAAAATGAGCTGTGTGCAAATGAAGTGAAAATGAGCTGTGTGCAAATGAAGTGAAAATGAGCTGTGTGCAAATGAAGTGAAAATGAGCTGTGTGCAAATGAAGTGAAAACGGGCTGCGTGTTCAGTAAATTAAGTGTTTTGGGCTGCGTGTTCCAAGTTTCAGTACATCTGAGTTTGGGACTGTGTGTTCTACTCAACATCAGTGGGCTGCGTGTTCACCTCAAATTGGGACTGTGTGTTCTACTCAACATCAGTGGGCTGCGTGTTCACCTCAAATTGGGACTGTGTGTTCTACTCAACATCAGTGGGCTGCGTGTTCACCTCAAATTGGGACTGTGCGTTCTACTCAACATCAGTGGGCTGCGTGTTCACCTCAAATTGGGACTGTGTGTTCTACTCAACATCAGTGGGCTGCGTGTTCACCTCAAATTGGGACTGTGTGTTCTACTCAACATCAGTGGGCTGTGTGTTCGCTTCAAATTGGGACTGTGCGTTCTACTCAACATCAGTGGGCTGCGTGTTCACCTCAAATTGGGACTGTGTGTTCTACTCAACATCAGTGGGCTGTGTGTTCGCTTCAAATTGGGACTGTGTGTTCTACTCAACATCAGTGGGCTGTGTGTTCACCTCAGTTTGGGACTGTGTGTTCTACTTTCAATCAGTGGACTGTGTGTTCGCTTCAAATCTGGGCTGTGTGTTCAGTACATCAAGTTTGGGGCTGTGTGTTCTACTCTCAATTAGTGGGTTGTGTGTTCGCTTCAAATCTGGGCTGTGTGTTCAGTGCATCAAAGTTTGGGGGCTGTGTGTTCTACTCTCAATTAGTGGGCTGTGTGTTCGCTTCAAATCTGGGCTGTGTGTTCAGTACATCAAGTTTGGGGCTGTGTGTTCTACTCTCAATTAGTGGGCTGTGTGTTCGCTTCAAATCTGGGCTGTGTGTTCAGTGCATCAAAGTTTAGGGCTGTGTGTTCTACTTTCAAATCTGGGCTGCGTGTTCAGAAAATCTGAGTTTTGGGAGTATGTGTTCTACTCTTAGTCAGTATGTGTTGTGTGCTCATTTTCAACTTCGGGCTGTGTGTTTAGCGAATCAATGTTTGAGCCGTGTGTTCAATTCCTAACTAATGTGTACTACGCGTTCACAATTATTCAATGAGCTGTGTTCACGAAATTCAAGTGGCTAAGTCAACATGCTCAGGATGCAAGTACTATGTCATAAGCTAAACTGTGTGTCTAAGCATGGCAGGGGAATGAAATGCACGAGGAATACAGAGACTAAAGTAAAATACCTCTGCATCATAAGAGAGGTGCTGCTCTGGCTCTCGTAAGAGAAGATCCCTTGGTACTCGGTCGTTAAACTCAGTGAAATGACGAAAAGTGGCCCGCGGAAGCCTATGAACCGCTGGGGGCATATCGATCGGGAATGAAAGGGCGAACTCTCGGAGGCAATGCCATAATGTCAAAGTCATCTCCGGCACCGGGAAAACCTCCGCCGTGAGGGAAAATGGCCCGCCATGTCGAGAAATCTGCAAAGAGGAGCAAAAATGAGCAAAATGGGCCAAAGTTGGAAAAAGTCAACAAAAGTCAATTCTCGGGAAACAAAAAGTCAACAAAAGTCGACCCCCGGGAAAATTTTCCAAATATTGAAACAAAATTACCTCAAGTGGTGAAAATAAGAAGAGAAGCTCCAAAGTCGAAATTTAGTCGCTTCAAAGTGCTTAAATCTGAAAGATTTCGCAAAAACAACTTGCGTGGGAGGCCGAGGGGCGCGTATAGAATGCAGATCTGAGAGAGAAAATGGCTTAGAGAGCAAGAGGAGAGAATTCCACACTTGGGGGTGTGATTTCGGAGGCAATGGGCAAGCATATATATAGAAAATGTCAAAATGACCATTTTGCCCCTGCTTTTGGCAGGTGGCCGGCCGGCCACCTAACCTGGCTGGCCGGCCCCTCTACTTTTTTGCCCTGGCCGATGGCCTCTCCTAGGGCAATGGGCTGGCCGACCATGTCCCCCACCCCCTCCCCTACCTCTCTGCAAATTTTGAGGAAAATCGGAGTTCCCGGGACCTGAAAAAGTTGAAGAAAAGTGCACTTTCTGGCGCCGAATTGCTCCGCCGGAACTTTGTTTGCAATTATTGACATGTGTCTCGTCATTATTCATCAAAATCAGAGCGTATCCTTTTTAAACATGTTGTGACCTCTCCAGGAGGTGAATCAGAGGCCGCGATTGAGTTGCCGTCGCCGAAATGCGCGTTTTCCGGTTCATCATTTCATGTCAAAGGGGCATCCTGATTTATGTTCGTTTTGCTTCATTTGGCTCATAATTCGCATTCTCATGATTGTTTTGCATTGTCATGCATGATTTCTTGGTGTATAATACTTCCAGGCTTGAACATGCGTTGTCACGCATTATCTGTTCTCGCATTGTGATGCATCCATTCGCCGACACTGTGTGTGTCAAGCTCTTGGAACTACAGGAATCGCATTGAATATATGTTGTTAGCATATTGTTCTTGTTGAATTTCTCTCTTTTGCAGGCACGATATTGTACGTACGGTTCATTTGAGGCTGGTGCGACCAGACGAATCGCGCAGGTATCGTATCTTCTCCGTGTGAGACGCGATGAGAATTGAATGATTCTCCGCATTCCTAACTGCATGAAATGTAGTTGTTTGCTTTGCATTCTTGCTTAAAACTGTTGCATCTATTTGTCAATACTTGCTTCATTACAGCTTGCTGCACTTGCATAATCACCTGGCTCTGTGCATGTCGTTTTGCATTTTGCCCCCTGCCTGCGGGCCCGCCTGCGGGCACACATTCTCTGTTCATCTTGTATGATTGTCTAAGTCTTCGGCCTTGTCAAAAATGGGTCGTCTCTGGGCTTTGACATTCACTCCCGTCACTTCTTGACTTTCGAGTTCTGTCAAAGAGGGGCAACTGTAGACACCCCATTTTTGACCGACCTTAAGACTCAGACGTCACCGATTGAGCGCTCGGTGATGTTGCATACTGTGCTTGTTCTGAAGTCTCAGAGTCGCGGCCGCGCGCCCTGCCTCCGGACTTCCGAACCCTCTTCTCTACCTTGTCTTGGTTTGCGAACCAGGCTCGGTTTTCTCTGTTTTCTTTCCCGAGGGAAGGGAGTGGTCCTGTAGACTATCTCCCGGTGGCCGTGAGCTACTTTTCGTGGCCGTAGGCCATTTTGCCCATTTCGGAGCCCGGTTCCCGGTTTTCGGGGCCGTTAGGCCGTGTGCCTCGGCTCGGGACCGCCCAACCATCTCCGCTTTCTCCGATTTTTGGCGGAGACCTCTGTTTTAATGTTCCGAGGAACACTGGGGCCCCTGATGCCCACTTTGCAGCCGAACACCACTCCCGGTGCCCGGCGACCCATTTTCGGGACCCCGAACTGCGTGATTTGGGCCCCGAGCATTCATTTTGCATCAGCCTTCTCCGGTTTTTGGCGGAGACCTCTGTTTTAATATTCCGAGGAACCCTGGGGCCCCTGATGCCCACTTCGTGGTCGTGTGCCACTTCCGGTACCTGTAGCCGGTTTTCGGGACCCCAAACTGCGTGTTTTGGCCCCGAGCATTCATTTCGCATCCATTTGCTCCGGTTTTTGGCAGGTATCTCTGTTTCGTCATTCCAGAGGACACTGGGGTCGCAGATGCCCACTTCGCTGCTGAACACCACTTCCGGCACCCGCAGCTCATTTTCAAGATCCCGATTTGCTCGGTTTTGGCCCCGAACATTCATTTCTCATTTGTTTTTGTTCAAACTTGGCAGGTACCTCTGTTTCAACATCAGGAAGATCACTGGGGGGTGAGAAGCCAGCAATTATCCCAGATAACCAGTTTCGCTCCTCCGGAGCCCGTTTTGCTCACTTCCGGGCCAATGTTGAACACCCTAGGGGTATTTTCTTCCAACCAAAGCTACATATCTGTGATGAGGGCATCTTGGAGGACACTTTGGCATGGTGGTCGGCCAGCAATGGTTGATTTCATTTTTGGGCCTCTCCTTCAAGCTCTATGTTGTGACTCTTGGTTCAATGTTGCCAAATTCAAACCTTGGATCCTTGTTCTACACATCTGGGAGGACACTTTGGTATGGTGGTCGGCCAGCAATTGTTGGTTTCATTTTTGGGCCTCTCCTTCAAGCTCTATGTTGTGGCTCCTGCTTCAGTGTTGCCAAATTCCAACCTTGGATCCTTGTTCTACACACCTAGGAGGACACCTTTGCATGGTGGTCGGCCACTAATTCAAAACTTCATTTTTTTCACTGGCTGGCCGGCCATGTAGGGTGGCTGGCCGGCCATGGAGGGTGGCTGGCCGGCCACCTTGAAGAAAAATACCTGGCCGGCCAGATTCTTGCTTTCCAGCCTGTCCCAGCTGTCCGGATATCTTTCAACATATCCCGGGGCATCCGGGGATATTTCGGGAGGGAAAGATTGGGTGCTTTCCCTCCCCTTTTACACCCCATTTCTTGCCTATTTAAAGGGCCCTCCCTCTCCTTCTTCAAGGTTGGAAAAATTGGTCTCAAGAACACATCTTCAAATTCCTCCATTTCCTTAGCTCAAAACTCCAAAAAGCTTCAAGTGTCAAGGTCTTCTCTTCATCAACACATAGCCTCACCATCCCTACCACCACTCCAGCAGCTAGGAAGTGAATTTCAGAGGTTGAGAAGCTACAAATCAAGGCCAAGAATCAAAGAAAGACAAGTCTTCAAAGGTAAGCCTTCAAAACCAACTTTTAGGGCTTTTCCTTGGTTCATTTTTATACTCTAATTGGTTGAGAATTGGGGCTCCGACCCCTACTGCTTTTGTGCTTAAAATGAGCCCCTCTACAACTTTGTAGAAGGGCTCAACCTCATTTGGTGTTTGTATACACTAGTTCCTTCAATATTCTTCAAGTTGGTAACATTTTTGCATGCTAAAATTGACCTATTTGTGTTGGTTTTTGGGGGTCCGACCCCTACTACTTTTGTGCTTAAAATGAGCCCCTCTACAACATTGTAGATAGGCTCAGCTTCATTTGGCCTTTGTATATACCACTTCCTTCAATGTTCATCAAGTGTGCCACTTTTTGCATGCAATTTTGACCTATCTCTATTTGTTTTTGGGGCTTCGACCCCTACTGACTTTGGTCTTATTTTGACCCCCTTTACATATTCTATGAAGAAAGTTTTGTCATTTGGTGTGTGCATTGCATGTCTCATGGTATAGCCTATTTGGAGCCTATTTTGCATGGATCTTTTAGCATGATTGTGATCTGATTTTGAGGATGTCATCTTCTGCATATATGCTTATTTTTAGCTAATATTCAATGTTGTAGAAGAAAGTTTGTCTATTTGGGGTTTGCATATATCACTTGTCTCAATACCCCTCTTTTGGCCACTAACTTTGCATGCTTTGTTTGATCTATCTATGCTTGCATTTAGGCCATGTTTACTACTGAAAAAATGCCATTTTTGGGACTGTCTTGCTACTGTTCTTGCTGCCCTGATCATATTTTGCACGTGTAGCATGGCTATAGGCCATTTCGGGGCTTAATTTCGCATTTTCGGGATGAATGCATATTTCGAGTATCTTTTCGAATTGTTTCGGGGCTGTTTTCCCCTTGGCTTAAGTGCTGAAATTCCATTGCCATGCTTGCATATCATTCCCCATGCCATTTGTGTCATTTTTGCATTGCCTCGGTTTGCGTGCCAATGGGCACGCGCTTCGAGGCACCTCATTTCTAGCATTCCGGCAGCCTATGTGAGCGTGGCTGAGGCTATCTCATGTTGGCGTAAGCCCAATTTGCATTTTCATGTTTCTACATCATTGCCTCGATTTGCGTGTCCGTGGATACGCGTTTCGAGGCAGCTTTGTTTTATCCGACGGCCTCCTATGTGAGTGAGCTGAGGCTCTCCCATGTTGGTATAAGCCCATCGTTGCATTCCGTATGCCATTTCATCGCATAACATCGCCTCGGTTTGCATGCCCGTGTGACACACACTTCGAGGCACTTCGGTTTTATCCGATTTATCACTTTATCATCGCCTCGGTTTACGTGCCCGTGTGACACGCACTTCGAGGCAATTCGGTTTTATTCGATTTATCATTTCATCATTGCCTCGGTTTGCGTGCCCGTGGGCACGTCTTTCGAGGCACTTCGGTTTTATCCGATTTTCTCATTTGCATCGCCTCGGTTTGCGTGCCTGTGGGCGCGCATTCCGAGGCACCTCTGTTTTATCCGATTTGCATTTCATCATTGCCTCAGTTTGCGTGCCAATGGGCACGCACTTCGAGGCACCTCGTTTTTTTATCATGCCGGCATCCTATGTGAGTGCGGCTGAGGCCTTCTCATATTGGTGTAAGCCCATCATTGCATTTCGCATGTCATTCTGCATCGCCTCGGTTTGCGTGTCCGTGGACACGCATTTCGAGGCATCTCATTTTCATAGCATTGCGCATGCTAGGATTGTATGTTAGTTGCATTTCATGCATATCATGCATATTGCACGGGAAACGAGGCACGTTTCGTACCCCGAGCGACGGGACGGGTCTCAATTCCCAACTCACCGACACTCCGGATTACCCATGATGGAGTTAGGTTTTGTTGTAGCATTCATCCGTATTCATCCCATATTGAGTTGTGCATTTCGGTTCTTCGGCCATCATGCATCGAGATGCGTGATTGGTGGCGCGAGGATCGAGGCATGCATACATTTGTGAAATACACTGCTGTGCCCTTTTCCTGCTCTCTGTTGCAGCAAAATCAACAATCAACAACTTTTCGGAGGCTGGCACGCATTCCGAGAAAATTGCAAACAGAGGCTAATCAGGGCATCCCAGTGGATTTCTGCGCCAAGCAGCCCAACATGTATCACCCGTCAGAAGCAAGGCAGTCCCTGGCTTGCACGCCAGTTTTACTTCTTTTGTAATTAATTTGTTAATTAATTAGAATTTTGTAATATTCGGACTGTATATATTTCGGACTGTATATTCTTTTATTCGGACTGTATTATTATTTATTCGGACCCTCTGCGCGAGGGCAAAATTGTAATAAGGGTGGGTGAGTGTGATGTATGTCTTCCAACCCCCATTTCTTTCTCCCTTTTATTTATCTGCTTTGGATGGTTAGATATAGGGCATATTTCAATTAGCATACAGTATGATAGCATGTTTGCATCATTCATCTGTTTTGCACGCACCGGGCTCGGCGCATCATACAAACTGCATTTGTATTTCAATTCCAAATTGAGTACTTGTTAGTTGTAGCATTTCATATGCCATGTTTAGAATAGCCGAGCCCACTATAATTTGCATCTCTGCATGTGTTGCATTAGGCATTCTGTATATCTTAGGATCATGCATTGATTTCTAATCAGTTTTCTGTTTTGGCTCGGAGTACTAGGTGAGTTTTATGCTTTAGCATCCTTGCATGTGTGTGAGTGACTGCCATGATAGCATGCTTACCATGAGGCTATTTGCTTATGTGATATAACTGCCTGAATGCCTGTGGGTGGAGGTTGAGTTATCCGGACTGGGACAAATCATTGACTGTTTGTTTTAAGCCCACTAGATAGTGGCAAAATCATTGTTTTACTAAGCCCACCTGAGGGTGGCAAATCCACATCTTAAGCCTACCTGCGGGTAGCAAACCATTTTCAAACAAACAAACATGAAATGTTTTGTTCCAATTCAGACGACCCAGTCTATACTTATTTGCTGCGAGCATCACATAGTAACCTAGGCTAATAACCGGAATAAGAACTCACAATGTTTTCAAAAACTGATATCATGGTTAGTAGAGGCCGGTCTTTGACCGGGCGAGAGGGGGTGCTCACGATGTGACCTTCCCTAATCGTACCCAAGTTCCCGAGCCGAGGCAACTTTGGTGATGACGGACACGTGGCCTTTGGCACCGAGTCAGGGTTTCCTAAATTTCCCATTTTAAAATATTTAGGTGGCGACTCTGTTATCTGGCAAAGCAGTCCATGTTTGGCACTTCTTTCAAAAAATCTGTTTTTCTCAAAAACGATTTGCCGGATTTGGACTCTTTGGTTCGAGATTTGGAACCGCAACATAAAATCGAGTCCGAGCTGTAGCGAGGCCCCCCGCGGGCGTTGTTACAATACCTCGGCTCAGTTTTCTGCTTTTTTTACTCCGTTAGTCTCATTTTCAACCGTACTAACTGTTGTCTTTTTCTTTTATGCAGACTTGAACCTTCTAAAGTCCCAGTATAGTTACCCAAATCTTGACGCACTCCGCGCCGCACTAAGATATCCTGATCGAGGTTGGGCCGAGCTACTCAACTTTGAGCCGACATATAGATACAGTAGCAGGAGGAAGACCAGGGTGACAGATTTTCTTCTAGAGCCATCACCAGAACCTAATCCAACCCTTCCACAAATCAACCTCATTCCATTAATAGCGGAACAAGAAATGGCCAAGAAGAGAGCAGTTAGGGCCCTCATCACCAAAACAAATCAAGCCGAGGTACCACAAGCTGGCCAATCACAAGAGGCCATGGTGGCTCTTCCAACCGCTCAGCCTTCATCATCTCGGCCAAGCAAGCGTGCTCGGACTTCCACAACCGAGCCACGCCTTGTTGACGAGGTTGAAACCGTGCTTCCCCAAACCACACCACCGAGCCCACAACCTGAGCGCTCTAACCGAGCTAGCTCCTTTGAGTGGGTACCCAAGATCACTTACAAGAATCGCGCCATTACTAGTACTGATTCGGTGGTCGCAGAGAAAGACCATTCGCTGGCTTTTAACCTCGCCAAGAGCGTATGCCTGCCAGCCGACATAGAACATCACGACCACCTCACCGAGCTGAAGGCCATTCGCTCGGCAACAAAATTGATGGTGCTGGTAAGTTCTCCCTTTGCTTGTCTTTCTATTTTGTACATCTGTTTGCTCGATTTTGCTAAAAGTTTCTTTCTGCTCTTTTGCAGGCCATACAGAAAAACCACATTGCTCACAAGCGTGTGTTGGAACTGTGTAAGACAACAAGGCAAGCTGTGGCAGAGGCCAATGCTAAATCAGTCGAGCTAGAAGAGTCCAAGAAGAAAATGGTCGAGCTACATACCGAGATGGCCCGCCTGACCGGTCTTGTCAGCTCGACTAAAGCAGATAAGCAAAAAGCTGCGGCCGAGCTGAAAGACAAATATCTGCGCGAGCTGGTCAAGCTCGAGAGAAAAAAGAATGCTGAGATCACCCGGTTGGAGAAGAGTGTGGCAGACGCTGAAGACCGGGGTTACAAGGAAGGGGAGGTCACTTACATCCAACAATGCGAAACTGCCAAAGATATATTCTTCAAATGTGGATGGAAGGCGGCGGTGGCCAAGCTCGGTCATGGCCAAGAGACCGAGGTCTTCCAAAACCCTCCTCTACATTTCATACCAAGCTACATAATGGAGTATGCTACTGCCATTCAGCAAAAATTGCTTCAAGAAGGGGACGACGACGAGGATCTTGCTCCTGAAGACAACGCATAGCCCGGTCGCCAGTCTACCTCTCCCACTCCAGTGGTCTCCATCCCACCTTCACCTGTTGCGACTATCATGGTGCCTTCGACCGAGCTCAACCAAGGTGTGCTTGCCACAACTGAGCTACCTCTAGGTGAAGACCGGGTTGATTTGGACGCCGACTTGGAAGACCTTTTCTCCTGATTTTTCTTTTCTTTGTTTAACAAAAGAGTTTGTAACTGGGCTGAGGCCCCACCTTTTGTACTTCTGATTTGGATTTTGAATGAAAATCTTTTTCTTTCTGTTCGGTCTGTTCTATACCTGCACTTATTTTTCAACTGTAATTTGTATTCAGTGTAACATTTTCTGGCCGAGATACCCATCTCGGTCCTAACCTTGTCACCTGCCATCCTCTTCAGCCTAGGTTTTTATCTCGACTGAAAAGTACTAGAAGTTGGTTATTCTAGCCAACCACTCTTCAGCCTAGATCCTTATCTCGGCTGAAGAGTACTAAAAGTAGGTTATTCCAGCCAACCACTCTTCAGCCTAGATCCTTATCTCGGCTGAAGAGCACTAAAAGTTGGTTATTCTAGCCAACCACTCTTCAGCCTAGATCCTTATCTCGTCTGAAGAGCACTAAAAGTTGGTTATTCCAGCCAATCACTCTTTAGCCTAGATCCTTATCTCGGCTGAAGAGTACTAAGTGTTGGTTTTTCCAGCCAACCACTTCAGCCTTGATTCTTATCTCGGCTGAAGAGAGCTCAAAGTTGGTTATTCCTGCCAACTTAGAGCTAAGTGTTTGGTTATTCCTGCCAAACTTCTTCAGCCTAGATCCTGATCTTGGCTGAAGAGAGCTCAAAGTTGGTTATTCCTGCCAACTTAGAGCCAGAGTGTTGGTTATTCCTGCCAACCTTCTTCAGCCTAGATCCTGATCTTAGCTGAAGAGAGCTCAAAGTTGGTTATTTCTGCCAACTTAGAGCCAAAGTGTTTGGTTATTCCTGCCAAACTTCTTCAGCCTAGATCCTGATCTTGGCTGAAGAGAGCTCAAAGTTGGTTATTCCTGCCAACTTAGAGCAAGTGTTGGTTATTTCTGCCAACTTTACTATTATTGCCCCTAGCTCACTAAGACCATTTTTACAGAAGAAAACAATTTATGCTGAAAAGGAAACTACTTGTTTTATTGAAAAAGAAAAACTACAAGTATGTTAAAGAAAGGCTAAAAATAAAATAGCTTGAGATTGGCAGTGTTCCATGGCCTGGGAATGGCCTTGTTGTCTCTATCTTCCAAGTGGTATGCCCATTTTCCTGCTAATCCAACCACTTTGTAAGGTCCTTCCCAATTAGGTCCTAACTTGCCATCTCTGGGTATCAAGGTGTTTCTCATTACTTTGCGCAGCACCCAGTCTCCAATCTTGAATTACCTCGGATGTACTGTCTTGTTATATTTTCTGGATAACTCTTGCTGGTATGAGGCGATGTGAACCGGTGCTCTTTCTCTTCTTTCTTCTGCAAGGTCGAGCTCCAATGCTATGGCTTCTCCATTCAAGTCTGCATCAAAATTTTCACTTCTAATTGTGGGGAGGCCGACTTCCAGTGGGATTACCGCATCCATGCCGTAGGCTAAGGAGAATGGCGTTTCTCCAGTTGACCGTCGAGGAGTGGTACGGTAAGCCCATAAAACATGAGGAAGCTCTTCTGCCCACTTGCCTTTTGCTTTCTCTAACCTTTTCTTCAGTCCATCCAAGACGACTTCATTTGATGCTTCCGCTTGGCCATTTGCTTGGGGGTATGCTGGTGTAGAGTTGTAGAATTCTATCTTGTACTCCTCACAAAAGCCTCTAAAAATTTTGCCATCGAACTGAGTGCCGTTGTTAGATATTAGAGCTTTGGGTATGCCGAACCGAGTGATGATATTCTGTCAGTCGAAGTTCTTCACATCTTTCTCTTTTATTGAGGCGAGTGCTTCTGCTTCCACTCATTTTGTAAAGTAGTCTGTTGCTGCAAGAAAGAACTTTATGTTGCCGGGCGCCGTTGGAAGTGGTCCTACTATGCCCAAGCCTCACATTGCGAAGGGCCATGGGCTAGTTAATGGTAGAAGCTCTCTGGCGGGTTGATGTATTTGGTGTGCGAACTTTTGACATTTCTCGCACTTCTTGACATACTTCTCTGAATCTGCTTGCATGTAAGGCCACCAATATCCTTGTGAAATTGCTTTGTAGGCCAATGATCTTCCTCTTTGGTGGCTTCTGCATACGTCTTCGTGTATCTCGAACAAGAATGCTTCGACCTTGCCGGGATGAACACATTTCAGGTAAGGTTCTGTGAAGGATTTTTTGTACAAGGCCTTTGACAGGGAGAGCCAAAATCGCTATGACTTTGCTCTTATTTTGTTGGCCTCTTTCTTCTCTTCAGGTAAGATGCCGTCTTTTAAGAACACTATAATGGGATCCATCCATGAAGGGCCTAGTTCGGCACAATATACCTCAGCTACTTCGGGTTCTTCAATGCTTGGTCGAGATAGGAAGTCGATCAGTAATGAATGTGGGATGGATGTATCTACCATCGAAGCGAAGCCTGCTAGTTCGTCTGCTCTGCTGTTTTCTTCTTGGCCGATCTGTTCTATCCGCACTGTTTCGAATTTCATGATTTCCCTTCTGACTAACTCTTGATACTTTGCCATCCTCTCATCTTTTGCTTCGTAGTCGCCTGAAATCTAGTTTACTACCAGCTGGGAGTCGCTATAAACCATTAGCTCGGTGGCCTGCATGAAAAGTGCTGATTTTAGGCCTGCTAAAAGTGCTTCATACTCTGCCTCATTGTTTGATGCTGGGAAGCCAAGGTTGACTGCTTGTTCCACTACTAGGCCATCTAGTGAGATGAGGACTATGCCTAGTCCTGAACCGTGCCTATTGGATGCTCCATCCACAAAGAGCTTCCATATTTCTCCAACGAATAGCTTCCAGCAAGTGGAGGGGTCGGATGATGTCTTGGGGTCATGTGTGTTGCTGGTGTCTTCTTCAAAGTCCACACCCGCTGTTTGCCCCTCACTATCTGATTGTACCAAGTTTTTACTTGTTGATGAGTCTTTACTAGGTAAAGCATGGTTTGCCTTTTCCTCCCTTTCTGATGGCAGGTTGTGCACTTAATACCTCCCTCAAGTGCTCAGCCTTTTTTATCATTCCCCTGAGCTCACATACCCGTTCAGGTTCGAATACTCCATGTATTACGTTAATTACGCCTTGAGGTGGGGCGTCGATCGGCATTCCGTTTGGGTAGTTGTGGTTCTAGAGGGCTGGCTGTGTTCCTCTTTCTATGTACTAGTCCAGGTGCCCAGCTGCCACTAACTCCTCCAAATGCTGCCTCAACGGCGTGCAATTTTCAGTGCGGTGCCCCTTTTCATCATAGAAGGTGCACCGGGACCTTTCGTCGTAGTCTTTTTGCGCTTCTCCCAACTTTGCTGTCCATCGAACGAAAGGTTCATTACGTATCTCACTGAGAATTCGGTACATTGGTTTTTTGAACACTGTGGTAATGGCAGTGCGGACTCTCAACTTCCTTTTGTCTAGGTCCTCTCTGTTGGCCCGCTTGCCTCGCTCATTCCTGTTTGGTTGCTCTACCGTGTTGACTTTCGCTGTGGCCTTTTTATCTGGTATTGCTGTTGTGCCAGATTTTGCCTTAGCACGGGCGCTATCTTCGTCCACGTAAATATGTTGGTGCACTCTCTCCATTAAGGCCTCCATCGTGAGGGGGGCGTCATTGTAATCGAGTCCCTCAATTTGTTATCAACTGGCAGGCCCCGTTTGTATTGTGCAATGGCGAGGTTCGTAGGGCAATCCCTTATCTGGTTAAAGGTCTCCGAGTAGCGACTGTTGTAGGACCTCAACGTCTCTTTTTCGCCCATGTCGATGGAGAGTAGTTGGTCGATCTCGACTGGTGTCTTGGTGTTCGTCCTGAATCTAGTCACGAACACTTCTGCCAATTGTGCCCAGGAGGCGATGCTGTCTTCTGGTAGCCTTTCGAACCAGGTTAGACCTAGGTCGCCAAGGCTGGATGGAAACAGGATGCACATTAAGGCCTCATTTCGCCGGTATACTGCCATAACCTAGCGAAAGTGACTCAAGTGCATGTAAGGGTTTGTCTTCCCCTCATAAGTAGTGAATTTGGGCTGGTGGAAGCCTGAAGGTAGTGGCGCATTTTCAATTGCCGGAACGAACGGCAAGCTCTGTAGCCTTGCCAATGTTTTGTCTGTTGGTTCATAGGCAAGGCGCGACATTGGTATTCCTACCTCGACGCTCCCATGCGAGGGGCCAACCGCTGAAGGGCAGAAACTCTACGCGGGTCGCATGCCCTAGTATCCTCCTTCCATCATGCCCTTTCTTCAAGCACAGTTTGCAAGTCAAATGATCTAGGCAGCATCGTGTGCCTAGATGACGCCTGGTGCGTGTGCGAGGGCCGATAGGTGCTTCCCTCAGTATATGACCTCTCAGTTCTCGTTCTCTCAGACCTGGAGTAACGAGTCCTGGAAGTCCTTGATTGAGTGTCGCATGTTCTAAGGCTCCTACTTTCTGCTTGCGATGGTGTGGTACGCCTACCACGAGCTTCCGAGTGGCGAGGGGGCGTGTTGTCTTTGTGCCCCTCTCCTATCGCCACCCCTTTTCCTTTTATCTGGCGTTTCATTGACTCCATGTCTACCACCATCTTCCTTATTAACTCGTCTTGCTCCTTCACGCGATCCTCCAGAACTTGAGGGTCCATGCTCCGCCTCTGTCTTTTAGGACTTTGAAAGCAACGGGGGCTGTTAGCCCGCCTCTCCCTTGCATCCCTCCGGGGGTTCTGTCGCTGGGGTTCTAGATCCGCCATGGGAGGGATAGAAGGCAAGCCTTCGCGCCTCCCACCCCCCTCTGGGGTTTGTCTGTCAATAGCGGATTGCGGCAAATCTTCATTGTGCATCATTGCTTCCAATTAGAGAGGAAAAACTTGATCAAGAGGTTTTGTTCTTTTTGGACTTCCCACAGACAATGCCAATTGTACGAGCACGAAATAATTCTTCTCATATGATCCTGTTGATCAAGTTTACACTCCTCCAAACGTCGTCGCTTGACTCCCTGAAAACACAAATGTGAGCTAGCCAGCGGGTGTGTGCCGGATACCTCTCCGATGCCTAAGTCAGCAGAATAAACAAATAGACAAAAGCTCTGTGTATTTGCGAATCAAAGTTGTGTTACCTCTACATAGGTTATGTTGTGAGCTTTTATAGGTTCCGCATGGCACAATCCTAGTAGGACTCTTATTCCTCCATGTAGAGTCCTCCTAGGAATCACACTCCTGAAAGATAATGCTTATCCTTCAACACCCCCCTCACTACTTAAACCAAGTGAGATGGTTTTACCACGGTTGGATGACAGTACGACCAAGCTAACACTACCCCTTTGTCATACTTAATCCAATGTCTTCGCATGCAATACATAGCTCGGCTCTCCTTTCACTTGTACCTCGGTTTTGGCCTACTGAGACCGAGCTAACTATACCAAGCTTCGACCGAGCTAACAAGAGCAAGGTCCGCAGGACGCCTAAATACCTCATGTCTGAATACTTTGACCGAGCTAATCACCACTCCGACCGTGGTGACTGTAGACATATTTGGACCGAGGTAACTACAAGGTCCTCTACACTCAGCCCTTTTTACCTCAACCCATAGAACGGCCCATTACCGCGCTTTGGCCTAGCTCGGTCCTAATGCACATAAAAACTCCCTCTCAATACTATTATGTTTAATGAATATTTTTGAAACAATTAGTTATATTTATTGAAGGGCATATGAATATCTCCCTATTATGGACGTTGTTTATTTAGTTTGTTTAGTTTGGTTGTATACAAAACAATTTTTTTTTTGATTGGTTGTATTTTATATTGTATTAATTTATTGTGTTTTGTTAGATGGTATGTAAATATTGGGAAATTCTCTTGTACACAATTTTACCATAAATTAGCGTAATTTTATCACAATTTTGTAACAATCACAAAATGCATAATTCCGTCACAAATTAGTATAATAAAAAATATTGTAATCAAGTTACAAAGTTTCATTACACGAATACAAAATTTTAGAAATTTTATTATACTAATTTGTGATGAGGTTACGTATTTTATGATTGATATTATGAAATTTTATATAAAATTACATCAATTATAATAGGATGCATATAGTACACACCCTTAGAAGGGTTTTCTAATATTTATCTCCCTATCTATCCCTTTATTATAGGGCAAAGTACATCAATACCCTCAATTAATCACGTATGTCGACATATATTCTTTTCGTTCGAAAATATTAGTTTCTTATTTCATTTTCATTGTCTCAAAATATTAGTCAATTTTCAAAAATTAATGACTAAAATAACATGAATTTTCTATTTTTTCATTCTTTTAAATTCATTAACATTATTTGAAATGTAATAATTACGTGCTCGTTTGGAATGTAGGTTTGGCATGAGTTGGGGCTATTTTAGCCACAAAAAAGACAAAATAGGTTTTTTAATCCCAGGCTAAAAGTTGTCACATTTAAACCATAATTATTATATTTTTTCTCTCACAAAAGTCAAAAAAGTCAAAAAATCTATTCCAAGCGACAAAAAGTCAAAAAGTTAAAAAGTCAATCCACATCCCAAATGAAGCCACCAAAGAGTAGTTTTGGAAAGTTAATATTTTTTAAGTGTAATAATTGTTAGGAAAAAATAAACTCTGTATAAAAAAGGTTTAGATTTAGAGAAAGAAGAAAAACAGAACAAAGGCACATCCAATATGCTTTTTTGTTAAGATAGTAATTTCTCTTTTATTACACAGAAAGGTCAATTGGAAATTATATCTCTGGGATACAATGTCTTATTTCAAAAAACAATACTAAGGCTGTATTCCTTAGTTGTTTTTTAAACCAGAACCTTAACCCAGAAAATTAGAAGCAGAAACAGATGAGAAAAAAACTAATATCTATGAGCTGTTGATGAGAGTTCCTTTTATGAAACTCGAACAGACACCAATCAAAGAAGGAATGTATAATTTCTTATAGATGTTGTCTAAAATTCAAATGTTTGAACTTTTCCAACGTCCATAAATCAAATTTTGATTAGGATTCTAATTTGAAATCTTTAACTATTTTTATTCAAACAGCATGAACTATTTGTTTGAATATTTTAATTATATTTATATATGTGTATATATATATAAATATCAAAATTAGAAGCTCCATTTCGTGAATATCTTCAAAGGAAGACTTTTAATGGAAACTTGAAGGAATATGAAAAGTCCTTCTATTTATAATAGATGGAAGCACACTCATTTAAATGAGAATCAAGCTAAAAATTTGAATTCTACGTACATGAAGGGAAAAGGAAATATTGAAATATTGAATTCCCTGTTTTCCCTCCATGTGAAAGTATAGAGATTATTTTAGATTCTAATGTGGAATCCAAGAAAGGAAGTGAAATAAAAATGTGGAGATTATTATTGTTATTAGTAAATAATATACAACAATAATTGTACTGCAAAAAAAAAATGGAATTTTCCAAAAGTGACTAATATTTTGGGATGAGAGGAGTATGATATTTCATCAGCAATATTAACATTGTTCGTTTATTTGGACCACAGTGGGTGTTAAAAAAAAATTTACAAAATAATGATAAATATTATGATAAAATACCAATAAATCCCAAATAGTGATATTTTGAACTGCTTGATCGTGTGCTATGTATTGAGGGACAAATGTAGATTTTTTTCATAATGTTAATATTATTAAATGTAACACTTAAATAAAAAAATAAAAAAAAAACTCCTTAGTGTACTTTTATCAAATATAACACTTCAATGTAACACTAAAAAAAATGTAACACTCCAATATAATACACTAAAAAACTTCTTAGTGTATTTTTTTCAAACGTAACAACGTAACGTTCCAAAAAAATTCATTAGTGTATTTTTTTTTCCAAATGTAACACTCTAACCACTGTAACATACTAAAAAACTTCTTAGTATAATTTTTCCAAACGTAACACTCTAATATAAACCAAACCAAACTAAGCCTTAAGTCCCATCAAATGGGGTCGGCTATATGAATCCTTCTTCTCCACACGGCCCTATCAAAAGCCATTTCATTAGTCAAATTAAGTAGATCCATATCTCTATTTGCAATGCTAACCAACGTTAATCTAGGCCTATCCCGTCCCCTAACACTTCCATCTACCGTTACAACATCGCATCTCTTCATTACTGTCTCTGTTGGTCTCCGTTGAATATGATCAAACCATCTCAATTAGTTCTCTCTCAACTTATCTTCTATCAGTGCTACTCCTACCCATTCCCGAATATGCTCATTCCTAATTCTGCCCTGTCTACTCTTGCCACACATCCACCTTATCATTTTCATCTCAGCCACACTCATCTTATCTACATGTTGTTTCTTAGTCGCCAACACTTCGTTCTATACAACATCGCTGGTCTAATAGTTGTTTTATAGAACTTACCTTTGAGTCTAGTGGGTATTCGTTTATGGCACAGTACCCCAGATACACTTCTCCACTTACACCATCCCGCCTTAATTCTATGGGCCACATTCGCATCAATCTCCCCCGATGTTATGATAATTGACCCTAAATAATGAAAATGTTCACTCTTAGACAGTTCTTGATTCTCAATCTTCACTTCTCCTCTGCTTTCATTGTTACTGTTACTAAATTTATACTCCATGTACTCTGTCTTAGTTCTGCTTATCTGAAATCCTTTAGATTCAAGAGCTTTTCTCCAAATCTCCAACTTTGTATTAACTCATTCTCTAGTCTTATCCACTAGCACTATATCGTCTGCAAAAAGCATACACCATGGCACATCATCCTGGATATTTCTCGTCAACTTATCCATAACTAAAGCAAAAAGATAAGGACTTAAGGTAGATCCTTGGTGTAACCCTACAGTGATAGGAAATTCATTTGTCTCTCCAGCAGGCGATCTAATAGTGGTCACCACCCCTTCATACATGTCCCTAATCACATCAATGTAACCTTTTGTCACCCCTTTCTTCGCTAACACCCACTATATTATATCTCGGGCACTCTATCATATACTTTCTCAAGGTCGATAAACACCATATGAATGTCTCTTTTCTTTTCTCTATACTTTTCTATTACTCTCCTCAAAAGATAGATCGCTTCCATTGTTGACTTGCTAGGCATAAACCCAAATTGATTCTCTAACACCTCTGTAATATCTCGTAATCGGCGTTCTATCACCCTCTCCCATACTTTCATTATATGACACATTAGCTTGATTCCTCTATAGTTGTTGTAATTCTGGACATCTCCTTTATTCTTATAGATTGGTACTAAAATACTCTTCCTCCATTCATCTGGCATGTTCCTAGTCAATAAAATTTTGTTAAACAACCTAGTCAACCAAGCAACTCCTTTTTTACCCAAATACTTCCAAGCTTCAATAGGGATATCATTTGGTCCTAAAGCCTTATTTGATTTCATCTTCTTAAGTGCAATCTCCACTTCAAAGTTCCTAATTCTGTGATAGAACCTATAGTCTTGGTTTATCGTGTTACTGACTATTTCTTCCTCTATTAACGTACCTCCATGTTCCTCATTTAATAGTTTCTCAAAATAGTTCTCCCATCTTTCCTTAATCTCTTCATCCCTCACCAATACCTTAGAATCCTCACTCTTGATGCACTTAACTTGATTAAAATCTCTTGTTTTCATCTCCCGTATTCTAACAAGTTTGTATATCCTCTTCTCTTCCTCCTTACTATCTAGTCTAGTGTATAGGTCATCATAAACTTTTAACTTAGCCTTTCTCACTGCTTCTTGACCTCCTTATTAGCCAATCTATAGCTCTTAAGGTTTTTCTCAGTTCCATCCTTTTACCACTTTTTAAAGCACTCTTTTTTTTGCCTTAACTACCGCTCGAACCTCTTCCCTCCACCACCAAGTTTTCCTAGAGCTGGGTCCCGTTCCTTTCGACTCTCCAAGCACTTCCCTTGAGATTCTCCTTATACAATTGGCCATCGAGTTCCACATAGTGTTAGCATCATCTTCCAAGTCCCAAGTACCTTCTTTATCCATTCTATTCTTAAATATTTCTAATTTATCCCCTTTCAAGTCCCACCATCTCGTCCTACGACGCCCGCCATCCTTTCTAGCTTGGTATTGCCCTCTAAAATATAAATCTAGTACCAAAATCCTATATTGAGAGGTCAGGCTCTCTCCAGGAATCGCCTAACAATTGTTGCATTTTAGGCAGTCCACTTTTCTTACTAAGAAGTAATATATTTGGCTCTTAATTGATCCACTCTTAAAGGTTATCAATGCTCCTTCCTCTTCTTATACATAGTATTAGCCACCACCAGGTTAGAAGCCAACGCAAAATCTAAGGCTCTGTTTGTTTATGTTTTCAAACTAGTTTTCTGCGTGATGGTTTTAGTATGATGTTTGGATAGAGCTGTGGAATTAATTTTCCACAGCTCTGCTGAAAACTCTGTCAAATAGAGTGCGTTTTTCAAAAAAAATTTCAAAATTTGGCCTAACTGGTCGTCCGGTCGGTTGACCGAAACAGTGAAATTTGTTTTTTTTTTTTTTTTTGGCAATTGATATGTTAATATTTATATATTCGAAAAAAAATATTTTTTGAATTTTTAAAAAAATTTTATGTGCTTTAAAATAATTTTGAGTTGTATGTTTGGTTGTGAGTTGGAAGTTTTTGTATCAAATATCAAATGTCACATCAAATATTCCCCACTCAATTCAAAACTATTTTCAAAACTCTTACCAAACAAATTTTCTACACTCAAATCATAATTCTAAACCTCACAAACTCAAAATACAACTCATACTCTCAAATCATAATTACAAAACTCTACCAAACGCAACCTAAGATACTCTCTCCAGCCTCATTTCTGTCACCAAAATCGTAACCACCATGCACCCTTTCATAGCCTAGTTTATCAATGCCTACATGGCCATTAAAATCTCCACCTATAACTAGGTTTTCTCCTACGGGTATCTCCTGTAAGATCTCATCCATTTGCTCCCAAAAATCCTTCTTAGTCTGATCATCTAATCCTACTTGAGGGGCGTATGCACTAATAATGTTCACTATATTCCCTCCAATAACTAGTTTAACTAACATAATCCTATCCTCTTTCCTAATGACCGCCACTACATTCTCCACAAAGCCCTTGGCAATTAAGATTTCTATCCCATTCCTGTGTCTATCCTTACCACTATAATGCAGTTTAAAACCGGTATCCTCAATTTCCCTAACTTTCTCACATGTCCACTTAGTTTCTTGTACGCAAGTTATACTAACTCTCCTCCTAATCATAACATCTACTAACTTCATCGTCTTACCAGTTAAGGTTTCTATATTCCAAGTGGTTACCCTAAACCTATAGTCTTGGACTAGCTTCTTTACCTGCGCTCGTTCATAAGAACGCAGGAACCTTTGCCCATTTCTCACCGCACCCAAGCGTCGATGCGGCGCCCCTTAACATTCTACAAAAACGTAACAACGTAACATTCTACAAAAACACTTTAGTATACTTTTTTCTAATGTAGCACTCTAATGTAACACCAAAAAATTACACTAACAGAAATATAGATTTTAACGCTCGACAACCTATATTTCAGCCACAAATCTCTTCAAAAATAATCTTCCACACCTTACTTTTTCATTCTTATCCCAAAAACGAATAAGAAAATTAAAAAAATGAATCACAAAAAGACATTCACTTGAATTCAAATGACATCAAATCAAATAAATACAACTTTCTAAAACAAAAATGAATCACAAAAAGACATTCACTTAAATTCAAATGGTACCAAATCAAATAAATACAACTTTCCAAAATAAAAAGGACTAATTGATTCATATATGTCACGACCCGCTCCCCGTACCCAAGGGTTAAGCATCGTGATGGCCAGTAACTGAAATTACCTCCGGCTAATTCTTGAACAAATTAATAAATGCGAGCGAAAATAATATTTAAATGAGGGTACCAAAATAATCATTGAAGGTTCTATTTTTATTACAAAATTTATTGACCAAAAGGCCGATATTTACATATAAAAATATCATAAAAGTGCTGTGTATGTCTATTTCGCAGCCTCGCGTCTAAGACTTTCCAAAAACTATTTCTGAATTGCATTATTTCCTAAAAATTGGTAAACAGTTATAAGTACATGGCAGAGTGAGAAATATTATTCCAAGAGTATAAGGGACACAAAACAACCATGGATAGTTATGTAACTAAAGTATTAAGATAACTAAGTCTGAACAAATAATCATTTAAGTAGCAAAATTGAGATTATGTACATAAATAACCATAACCACAGTACTGAACAGAACAGAATAGAGGTCACAGGGGTGATAATCAGAATAGAGGTACGGATTCAATAGGTGGCTCGTACGGATTATAGAGGTGGCTCCCACAATAGTGTAGCACTTATCTCCGCACAACACTTTGCTCTGCACAGAACAGAGGTCAATAGATCCATGACAATAGAGGGCCACAAAGTAACCAAACAGAGGCCAATGGTTATTTAAGTACCCCAAGGCGTGAGACTCTCGTGGTGGTACTTACAAAACATAATTGTTTATAAGGTCATAGTCAAATAATCTTTAAAAGTTAAACAAACATATCCATGGGTTTCATTTTAATAAATAGAGTTCAGAAATTAATCCACGTAATTGAAATATTTATTAAACATAACTTGTATTAATATAACTAATAAAATACAACTTGTATAAAATAAATTATGGTAAGTCAAAACATACGTAAAATATATTATGATGACTCAAGGTATAATATAACTCACCTTAATATTGACCTTTAGTTTTACTCCACTATCACAACCTTCCTACGATAAGTTCCTACTACTAACAACTTGCGTACCTCTCCCCCTCTCTTTTTTTCCTTTTCTTTTTCCACAGAGTTGATCAACTCCTCCCTATTTATAGAGAGGTAAAAGCATCATCCATCCAACACGTGGCCAGCTCGAAGATTTGCTCATAATTCACCAGGATTTATACTTATCTTAATAAATATTTAAGATAATTACACTTTGGCCCAGTTTTCTAATATAACTATATAAATAAATTAATTCCTAATTAAATTACACTCTACCGTATACCAACAGAAAATTAATTATTTATTTTACTACCACACGCATTATTATTATTATCAATATTATTTATTTACTCTTACTTTTATATTTATTTATTTACTATCTTTAACTTTAATTTGGCCCAACTAGTATTATAATTCCATATTTCTGTTAATTTGGCCTCAAATAATAATTCCTAATTAATCCCATATTTGATAATCCAATGCCAAATTAGATTCTGTATTTATATTATTTATTTAATAATATATTATCACATACAACCATAATACCAGTATAAAATTTAAGGAACAACTTAAACTTTCGGATTGTTACAATATAAAAACTCTTAAGACTAAATGAATCAATATTCTCCCATATGGGGTTTATGGATAAATTTTCTTAAATATTTTAAATATTAATTATTAAAATTATAAATTTTTTCATTAATGAGTAATTAACTTTTCCTGCCACCATTGTGCATCAACTGCCCCTTTGGAATAAGGTAAACTAATAATGTTAATGATTTTAAAAAATAATTATTCAAATTACTATTTCATAATTTTATTTTATTTTTTGTGCGGAGAAAAATAACACACAACTAATATATAAAATAGGAAACTCATTTACAAACCGAGCCAAGTCATGAGCTGGCTTAACCATGGTTCTACAAACCTTAGTCACACTAAGAAAGTTAAAGAACTTACTATTAAACCATATATCCTCCACAATAGTGGCAGAGGACCAAAAAGGTTGGACATAACACATCAATTAGAACTTGAGAATCAGTACAAATGGAGATGCTCGTTTACAAGTATACCAGTTTGATTAAGACATAAGAGTATTAATTTGTGTGGAGAAAATTTCCAAAATTTTCTTATCCAAATAA
This sequence comes from Camellia granthamiana, assembly GCA_036172215.1. Taxonomy (NCBI): domain Eukaryota; kingdom Viridiplantae; phylum Streptophyta; class Magnoliopsida; order Ericales; family Theaceae; genus Camellia; species Camellia granthamiana. Next base: position 70,615,073 of record CM069905.1, read on the forward strand.
GAATTAGAGAAGGGACCTATTGTCCCCATTCCAGTCTATCTATTCTAATCATTCATTTTATACGGGCATGCATTATTCTGAAAAGTTAGATTGATCAAATATTAATAATTACATAATATTTATCTTCAAAAAAGTTAACACAAGGATATGATGTAATCTTCTTAATTTACCCTACAAAATCAACCTTTCAAATCTTAAAAATACTAGTGGGATGCTGCACGCAAAGCTCATGAATGGTGGCTAATATAAAGGCCTTGTTTGGGATCCCATATTTTAGCCTAAAATAGCCACAAACATCCCCAAAAAAAAACCTTTTAACCTCAAATAGTACACTAACCCATTGATTTAAAAAAAAAGAGAGCAGTGGTTGTCATTGCACGGACAGCCTAGACTGTGACCAACACAGTGTAGGCTGAGATTACCACTACCATCCCACAAGCAGTTAAATGATTATTTTGCCCCTATAGATCAATTTTGGAAAAAATAAGGTTAGGGACAAATTTGTCATTTCAACCTCAAACATCATTTTAAACACATTTTTCAATACAACAACCAACCCAAAAATTTAACCCAACTTCCCAAACACAAACTAAAATAACCTATTAAAATAACCAAAAAGTCAAAAAACCTAAAAAATAACCTCTTTCCAAACACCCACAAAGTGTATAAATAATTTAGCAGTGACAAGGACACGCTGACAATTGCCAATGTCTTTATGTTTGTATAATTAATTTCTCATGACATTTTCTTTGTTTTTCTCGTAACCAAAAAAATCTGAATACAGAAATCCAATTCTTTTATTTATTGATTTTCATTCAACATGGTAAATTACTTGTATCTCACAAATTGTATTTCATAATTTTCAGGAACAACATGAACCTTCTCATCAACTAGAAAGGAACATTATTGATGAATAAAGACCAGCAATTGGAAAGAAACCACAAACACCAACTCACATTACCAAAGTAAAATTATTATAAATTTTATCAGTTACAATAAATATTGATGTTTTTTTGCCGTATGAAGTTCAACACAATTGTCCAGTACAACAATTTGAAACCACAAAATAATGCAAGGAAAAAAAGAGCCAAAAGAAGAAGAAGAAGAAGAAGAAGAAGAAATGGAGTAAGTTGACATACAGTCTCGAGGTTTAAAGTCCCTTGGCCCCTAGCCACGGCACAAAAAATGCTCATAATGCCAGTGAATACAAATCTGCAAAAAACAATTTTGACTGATCTTCTAAATTTACGAAATTGCACTTTTTCTTCGTCCAAATCTCAAACTAGTAGCTAGCTTACCACTTGGGCTGCTCTTTCTTTTTCCATTTCAATGCGTCTGAACTGGTGAGAGCCGAACAAAATTAAAATGACATCCTGTTCTTGCACGAAGTCAAATTTGCAGCTAATATACCACTTGAAGCCATTAAGCTAGCCACTAGAGCTATTGGATTGCCCAGTAGAAGAAGATTGGACTATCTCTGGAACCTGATCGAGCAAATGGTTCATGTCATCTGGAAATTCAGCCTTGGCTCGGTTTGTCTTTCCACCCACAACAACTGCTGTTCCGTCTTGTAACGCCCAAATCTTTCAGTTGAACGGAGAAGGAAAGGGAGATAAGGATAAACACAAGGAAATGACAAATCATACAAATCATTTGCACAATGGCATTTACAACAACCTAAGAACCACGGACACACAACACGCCGACAGAATAATTTTTTTTTAAAATGCAGAGCACGACATGCGAGGGACAAGTTCAAAATATATAGTTTTACGTATTTATTATATGTCATTTATATAAGTACTTCATTCAAAGATAATAAAAAATACCACATAATACTAATTTCTGAAGTTTAAAGGAGGAAAGATCAATAGGTATAAATTTACATTGTTTTTCTTTTGTCATTGGATCCTAAATCATTTTATTCGAACTTGTATAAGTGACTGATATGTGTATCTCCCAAGTGTCTTAAGTGTGTTGGGATCTAATTTTTTTTTTTTAAAAAGTAATAAGACATATTCGGACATGTGTCCAACACGTGGTGGACATATCTGGTGAGTATCGGTGTCTGACACGGTCACATAGACACACTACTTTCTTAAAAGTGATCTTGCTTTTTAGATAACAACATTTTAAACTTCTTTTCATTAGTCAAGATTTTAGTTCTATTCTAACAATGTCATTTTATTTATTTTCTTTGGGAAAAAAGGAAAAAGAAAAAAAGAAAGATAAATCCAGTTGAAGATATAGTTTGGAGTTAGACAAAGTATCAGTATCATGATTTTAAATAATGGAATCGACATACATATCGGTAATCAGCGATACAAAAATCAAACAGTATCGCCTGATATATCAATGAATATCGGTACTCACAAGTCCAAAATCTCAATACGTATCGGTCGATATTTAAAACCCTGGTCAGTATATAGTTTTTAAGTATCTTAACACATACCACAGCCAAACAGTATCCCAGAAGCAGAAACTTTACCTGTGAATGAGACAGAAAACTGATACAAGTTGTGAGCATTAGAGCACCAAAGCCAGCATAAACAATCGGCACACCTGGGTCAGTCTGATTCCAAACAAACTTTAATTTGACCAAAATGAAAAAGCAAAAGCAAAAAAAATAAAATAAAACTAAAAAAAATAAACAAATGCAGTAAATATTCAATGATATTTTGCGATTGATATTACTCTCTCATCACCTTCAAGTCAAGGCCTGTACTACCGATTGCATCCAAAATAACAATTTTAGTGCCATCAATGTCAATTGGAAGTTTAGAGTTAGGGCGTCGAATTCCAGCAAATTTCCCTTCTTGATCATAGAGCACAATTGATTGTAGGTCACGAGCAAGCATTGATCTAAATTTTCAAATGGAAACAAAACATGCTAAGAAAACTGTTAAATTTTACAAGAAAGGCAGATTGCCAAAAAAAATTCTGAAAAGTGGCCCCAACAAACATATAAAGATATTTTTCACATCATTTATGCAACAGGAACCGTTTTTAGGTTCGAAACATAATTGCAAGGAATTTATATTTCAACCAATAATACACCTACTGTAAAAAAAACACAAGTGCCAACAATCAAACAGAAAGGCTCAAATACATTTTTTATTTTAGGTTTCTTTGTATTTTCGTTTTTTGAACAGATTTTTCTTTTAGGTTTATTATATTGTTTTTTAGAACTTTGAGTTAATATAAAAATCCAAATAGCAAGACGTCTAATTTCTTAATATTAAAGAAAAAAATTGAGAACTACAACAGCATTGGTAGAGGCAAGTGTGGCAGTAAAAGAAACTTATAAATTAATTTTACTGTCTCCTCAAGTGGCAAAACTCTAGTTCTACCTACCAAAATCATATAGGAAAAAGAAGAATAAGTAACCATAAAACTTGGAAAAATTTTATTTCAAAAGATGATTATATATAAGTAACCATTTAAAAAGATGACACTGTACTAAAAGATATGCGTACATTCCCTTGACATTCGGAGAACCAGAATTTCCAACCGGTAGGAAGGTCCCGAAAAGCTTCTTGTCCCCGTTGAGTTTGAGAGGTGCCATAGCCAAATTGAAAGGCCCTTCACCATCCTTCAGTATTTGCAGAGTCGAAAGACTCCAATCTGTCTGGTATATGGTGATCCCACCAAACCTCAGTGGGTCATTCACGCTTATTGTTTTCCTCATCACCTCTTTCCCCTCAAGGTCAAATAGCGAGAGGTCAGTGTGAAACTGGCGAACCTATAATACAAGTGAGCGGAACAAAAAATAAATCTTTAGCACATTGAAGCAATCAAGAGCAGAAGAAGCATCTCATATCTAACAATCCTTGAGACCCACAGTTTTCACATTGAACAACAGAATTCAAAGAATGATTTGATCCAAAAGGTAAGCGAGATAGTATTTCTCATGTTAATGTCTTCTTACCTCTCCACTGTCGTAGTAGTCCATGTAGAATTTGTTGACGTGAACTTCAGTATCAAAGGTTTCCAATGGATTAGAGAGAAACCCACTTGGTCCCATCACGTCTCCCACAACAAAGTTTAGGCCCTGAGGAACAGTGACTGAACCTCTGAAGCTCCCAGCAGCACTCATAGTTCCACCTGCCATTATTAGCAACATTGCTAAATGCACGCCGATTGGAGCAAACCGACCAGCCAGCCCCTTGAAGGCATATAAAGATGGTCCTTTTAAGAAAACCTACAGAAAATGAGAGTGACTTGTTAAATTAAGTAATCATGTTCAACCAAGCGATGAGCTGACAGGTTAGCAGACCAGCAATCAAACAGACCAACATGAAATTGAAATGACTCAATTTCATCCTGTGGTGCAGAAACATGATTTCAATCAGACAATAAAACAGTAAATAATAGAACAATACACAAAGAAAACAATAACACAAGATATACATGATTCGGCAGCGTGTCTATGCCCATGAGAGAGAGAGAACAAATTCACTATACTCAATAAGGATTACAAGAAGATTCTCAACCCCTCAATGCAACTCTCCTTTTTTTGTAACACTAAAAAAAAAAAAAAAAAAAAAACCTGAAAATAACAAAATATGACACCTAATATTTGGCTTTAGGCTTCGGACCTCTGCTCCGTAAAAGGCAAGCGTATAGTAAATAGAAGACACCTCACAACAGATCCCTAGTTTTCATTTTAATTTTTGACTTAGAATTACATCAATACTCTCCCAATCTTACATAAAATACAAATCAGCCCATTTCAATTACTTTCTTTCCTAATTGCAGTCTTACACCACATAAAAAGGTGCTGCCAAACACTTCAGGGACATCTCTTCACAAGTTGGTATTATGTTGTTCAACAAATGAGATAACATAAGGGTTAGTAAATGTAAGCGTTGGGGTAGTGTGGATCCTGATAAGTACTGAACACTAAACACTCAGCTATGGATCCAAATATATGTATTTTGGAGTAAGGGTATTTTGGTAAATTCACACTTGTGACATGTAGCCCTAATTATATGTATGTGTATATGTAGTTGAGGGGGTGGCTAACTATGTATCTCACTTGTAATTGTTTCTTATCATAGTAATAGTAAAACCACAACAACTGTGGACATAGCCCTAATTTTGAAGTGAATATGAACCACATAAATCTTGTGTGTGTGTGTGATTTATAATTCCTGTTTGTTTGTTCTTCTTTGTTTTCATGTTTCACTGATCCTGGGTAGGTCTTACGAAATTCCTAACAAGCTTAATCCGTGAAATAAACAAGATTTCACACTTGAATTATTACAAATATATTAAATGCTGCAAACATGGTAACGTAATCTGAAAAGGTCTCATCAGCAATTATTCTTCAAATCAAAAGGGGAAGACAGAGAGAGGGGAAAAAGGATAATGGAAAAAGAGTTAAAACACACACCTCATATCCTGCTCCCATCAAAATGACACCCAAATCCTTGACTGATGCTCTGGGCAGAGTATCTGCAAATTCTTGCTTGCTGATGACCTCAGCTGAGTGTAAGAAAGACCATCTGCAGATAAAGATTAAAATTTTAGTTCCTGTTGACAAAAAGCTTCTCCATATCACTCGAAGCTCAAAAGGGCATTAGCTTGCAGATAAACCGGACCTTCTTGCTACCTTAACCAGGGGAATCTGTGTTGTATATGTGCAGGCCATGAGTGATGCTGCCAGGAGAACCAACATTGCAAGGAACGGTGGAGATGAGAACATATGATCGAAGCCAAGGATGAGAATCCACCTCCAAGTGAAAAATCCAAGGACAGGATTGTCTTCAGGGTATTTCTGAAAATAGAAATCCGGAGCCTCGCCTTGTTCAATAATAGTTCCTGTAGAGTCGTCAAATATACAAAAGGCCAACTTTCAATGATAATGATCCTGGAATTAAGTTAGAAAATTCTAACTATAATGAAGATTACAGAATCCTAAGGACAAGGAGGAAGACCTGAGAATCCAAAAACAAGATATGTGAATGCGTTTAGAATTTATGCAGGAGTAGGGTTGTTCTTGCTGAGAGTCATCACTAACTCTCCTCTCTCTCTAGATTGTTCCTCCTCTTTCTAGAAATCTCTACACAATATATATATATATAATATGAAGATACAAGAAGCTTCTAGTGAGTGGGTGAGTCAGTAACAAGCCGACTTTGTATGTCAGTGGATAGCATCTCTATATATAGGGACGGGTCATCCTAATGTATGTATGCATGAGCAAGACAAGAGGTGAGAGTGAAAGTGTGTGATGTAAGGGCTTATGAATGCTGTGAAGTTCCAGCAAAAGTGAAAAGTAGTACATGTAGGGTCCCGGGTCTTAAACTCGACTTGTTTATATTAATTGGTACCCATTACCTTGTACTTGTACTTGTATTGTTTTCGGACTTTTGGAATTGATGGGTTTACATTTGACATTTTAATTATTATAATTGGGACCTCCTAGATGTTTAGAGCCTTGATTGATGAGTTAACATGATTGGAACAAAAATTTCAAATTCGATAATTGTTTTTGAGTAGTGTTCACTCTTTTGCTCTTTTCTCTCTCCACACTTTGAATCTTAATGTTTGGCCGGAACTGTTGGAAAGCTTACTTCTGGTGCTTCAATTTAGCCACAAAATTAATCAAATTCCAACTCCAGAAGAGGGAGATACACTTGTATCCTATAAAAGCTGTCTGGGTCAATCTGCACGGGCAGAATATTTGTTCCGCACGAGTGGATTATGCAAGAGAGCAATATTCGCTGAACAGATTTGGACGTGCAACTAGAGGCTCCGCATGTGTGGGAGTGTGTGTTCAGCACAGATTGTTTAGCCCTTTTTCCTCAAATTTGAGAGACTCTCTCTCTCTCTCTCTTCACTTTTCCCTTTCTCTCTCTCTCTCTCTCTCTCTCTATATATATATATTTCATTTCTCTCCCTTCTCTCTACATTCCTTCTCTAAAATTCAAATTCAATCCTTGATTTCACCTACCAAGAGGAGGAATTTCATCAAAGTTCATTTATTAAAGTTGTAAAGCAAGGCTAGAGCTTCATCCTCATCCAAGAAAATCCAAGTTTGGGCAATTTTGGGAATCCTAGGGTTTTCCTTCTCTTCATTGAGATAGGGATTTTCTTGCTTTTCCTAAATATGAACTCTAATGTGAATATGTGGTATCTTCGTTATGAAATATGAAAAGATTATAGCATGTTTTGCATGAGGGGTTGTGCTTGACATGAAATTGGGATTTCTTATGCCGATATAATTCTTTAAATTTCAATTTGGATAATGTAATGCTTGTGAGGATCATGTTTAGAGGAAAAACCCCATTTTGGCATGAACCCTAATTCATATTGGATAATTTTTGGAAAATTGGAATTGGATTCTCTACACATAAATATGATGACGAAAACCGATGATTAAACCCATTTTTGGAAGTGTGGATATGAATAAATTGAATTTGAAATCATTTACATTTTGAGAAATTGAATAGTAGAGATATTTCGAATTTGAAATCGTTTACATTTTGAGAATTTGAATAGTAGAGATATTTCTTGTTGTTGGCAATCGGTGGAGGATTGCATGATTGAGATTTGAACTATTGTATATTGTGCTTTGATAATTGCTGAGTAATAAATCCGGGTAGTATAGTTTGGTGAGTTAAGCTGGCGAGAGTGCCAGCGTTGAAAGACCTGAAACCTGCGCGGGAGTAGGTACCGCTTTCCTTCCGGCTAATAACTGGTAAAGTGGGAGTGTTATTGGTGGTCCATGTATTTTAGGACCATTGGCAAATACTAGCCTAGGGATTCATTATTGTGATGTCTTACAACTCTTAACTCGGGTTATGAAAATGATTTGATTATCTCCTATTACAGCTTTATATGCAAATATATCTTCTAAATGATAAAGCTTTGAAATTATATATATATATTATATCACATGCATCATGATCATATTCTAATTTCTAATTGTGGGCATATTTCTTAAGTATAGAATTATCTACTGGACTTTGGTTCATCCCTAGTGGTTTACAATTTTTCAAGTTCGGATGGTGTGCCACCACCACAAGGTTGATATTGCAGATTGATGAGCTAGAATGCTCTTTTTTGTCATTTTGTGTAAAGGCTTTAGGCTATTGATGTAATTACATTGTAATTAGCTGAGCGTTTTATTTGATAGAGGGGATGCCCTCTTGTGTAAGCCTTAAGGCAATTATGTTTATTTCGTGATTTTTGGTGAACTTGTGCACATGCCATATATTCATGTCACATTGAACTATGAATATAGGTTGCATGTGTGTTTGTAGAATCATGCTCTATGTCAAATGAATATATTCGAAGAACGAATCATTTATCTAATTGATCTTGTTGTCCTTAAATTTGATTCTACTATTTCCTTCAATTCAACTTCTTCATCCCTTCGTTGTATGAGTTTGAGTGTATGTATTTTGGGGGTGTTACAGTGCAAGTGTGTCAGTGTGTCACGTGGGTGTTATTAGGTGTGAGCATGGTTCGGATTGGTTCGGTTTAGCCGTAAATTAAGACCAATTCATTACCTATGGTTCCATCAAATTTGGAACCAAACCAATCCATGAAAATCTTGGAACCAATTCGAACCGAACCACTAAACTACGGTTCGGTTCAGTTTGGAACTGCATATTTTAAAAATATTATCATTATTCACAATATGATCACAAAATATTATTCACAACCTAAGAATTGTTTACATGATTGTTTGAAACTAGTTCTATCACTATACAAAAATATACTTAAAACAGTAGAGAGTTATAATTTATATACTTTTGTTACTAATAAAATATTTTAGTATTCACATTCGGTAACAAATTATATACATAATCTAAACGGTCCGGTTCAGTTCCAACTAGATTCGTGGCTATAAAACCATAGACCGAACCGTGAAGTACGGTTTGCCTATTTCAAAACCAGAACCGAACCGTGCATTGAGAAAACCAAATCAAACCGTGCAGTTTGGTCTGGACCAAACCAGTTTACAATTTTTTTGATTTTTATGCTCAACCCTAGGTGTTATTGAGTGTATAAGAAATTGTGTCAAGTGTGTAGTCATGTCTTTTGTGTGTTGCTTGTGTACTTGTAATATTATGAGAGCTTTTGTATGAGTGCTTTATTCATAATATAAATATAAAGTCTTTATTCTACAATTTTTGGGTTCACTAGTGTGTCAAACTCAACAATTTGGTATCAGAGCTTGGTCGTATGAGGAGAGATTGCGATTGATACGGGAGATTGTTGAAGTTTACGAATACAATTGCAATGGCGAATTTCGGAAGCATCATGGGAGGTATGGAAAAATTAAATTATTATAATTATAACTATTGGTGAATGTGCATAGCGGCATATCATCAAGGACAGGATTTGCGGGAAATTGTTGATGGAAAGGATACTACTCCACTGGGCGAAGAAAATGCAGAGGCCTTGAGAAAGTGGCGAATCAAGGTAGGAAAAGCAATGTTCGTATTAAGGACAACTGTTCAGAAAGAGTAATTGGAGTATGTTTGAGATTTTACCACTTCTAAAGCAGTTTGGGACACATTTGCTGTGTTATTTTCGAAGACGAACGATGCATGACTCCAGTATTTACAAAACGAGCTTGCGACAGTTACACAAGGATCAATGACAATCAGCCAATATTTTCTCAAAGTAAAGACTCTTTGCAATGAAATTTCACAATTTAATCCTGAGTAAAATATTAGCGAATCTAGAATGAGCCGCATTATTACTCGAGGTTTACAACCCGAGTATGGTGGGCTTTTGGCCGCAATTAGAGGATGGTCCACTTAACCATCACTGGTCGAGTTGTAAACTCTATTAGCGAATCAATAAACTCTAGCAAAGCAAATGGCTGCACTCACATTGAAGAATGAAAGTGAAGAAAAGTTGTTATTCAGCACCAAAAGAAGAGACAGAAGAAGGTGGCAAAATTCTACAAGACCAAAGAAAGAAGAAGATGAACAACAATCGCAGGATGATCGAAGTTACTAACGAGAGGGAGTTCGGCATGATAGCAATGAAAATGATCGAAGACTTATTGGATTTGGACGATGCAACATAGAATGCTTCAACTGCGGCAAGATTAGCCAGCCACTACGCAAAAGATTGTCATGGAAAGAGAAGATTGAGCGAACGATGCAACATAAAGTGCTTCAACTACGGCAAGATTAGCCAACCACTATGCAAACGATTGTCATGTAAAGAGAAGCTTGATCGAGGGTAATATGGTAACATCCAACGAGTACCAAGATGAGAGTGAAGAAGAATTGGATTTCCAAGCTTCGTGTGCAATATTCGAGGCCGCAGAACCAGGGTACTCAGAAGAAGTGACAGAATTTGAAAAAGAATGGGATTTTGAAGCATCTCCTACAATGTTCGTGATCACTAAAGCAAACTCAGAAGAGGAGATAGAGTTTGATGAGAAGTACAAGAGCAATCCAATCTAGTGATCACGGAAGTGGATGCATACTCTATCATAGATGAATTGACTCTTGTAGCAAATTATCAATCTTTGACACTAAAAAATTCAGAAGGTCACTCACTAGAGAAACTGGGGGAGCAAACAAAAGAATAAGTTGAAGAAGTAATAAAATTGCAACAACCAACATCCGCAAGGCAATGTCAACCCAATCTAAGGTGCATTGATGCAACCTTTGCTACGAAAGATAGTATAAAGGAGCTATAACATTTGAGGAGATAGCAAAAGGTTTCAATTTGAAGAAGACGACAATAGAAATGATCATTTCACCAAAGCAGAATCAGACTTGGAACTTAGTACCTAAATTGGAGGATGAGAATCCTACAATTGGTGAAGGTCCTGGTGTTCCATGGAAGAATAAAGTGTGTGGCAGTGCATCATCATTTCCTAAGAAAGAGGTTATTACTGGGAAAGAAAAAGATGAAGCTCTTCAAGGTGGAGGACCAAATTGCATATATCTTCACGAAGAGTTTTTGAAACAACGTGGCATTGTTATATAATCTAAAAATGAGAGTTAGTAAGGGGGAGTGTTGAGAGTCATCACTAACTCTTCTCCCTCCCCCCGTCTCTCTCTCTCTAGAATATTCTATTAGTTTCCCTCTCTAGATTGTTCCTCCTCTTTCTAGAAGTCTTTACATATAAATTATATATCTATATATATAATGAAGATACAAGAAGCTTCTAGTGAGTGAGTCGGTAACAAACCGACTTTGTATGTCGGTGGATAGCATCTCTATATGTAGCAATTGGTCATCCTTATGTATGTATGCACGAGTGAGACAAGAAGTGAGAGTGAAAGTGTGTGATGTAAGGTTTATGAGTGCTGTGAGTTTCCAGCAAAAGTGAAAAGTGAGTGCAAGTGTGTCAGTGTGTCACGTGAGTGTATAAGATATTGTGTCAAGTGTGTGTGTGTGGTATGGTCTTTTGTACATTGCTTGTGTACTTGTTATATTGTGACAGCTTTTGTAAGTGCTTTATTCATAATATGAAATACAAAGTCTTTACTGTATAATTTTTGGGTTCACTAGTGTGTCAAACTCAACAGTTATAGAATGAAGTTGCATAAAGTACGTGCTAGGAATTAATACACCTAATTACGATCCATGAGATACAAAACACAAACAAGAATAAACACGAATCTAAAACCAGCACACAAGGAGACAAAAATTTACGTGGTTCACCCCAAAAAGGGCTACGTCCACGGCAAGGTTTTAAAAAGCAGCCGCAACCGTTACGTAACGCCGTAACGTGATGGTTGTGGTGATTACCGCCACTCGTAACGGCCACTTTTGCAGTGTGATTGAGATTTACAGGTGTGTCGGTCGTAATGGCTGCCATAACGGTCGTAACGGCTTGTTACGCACCGTTATGTAATGGTTCCAAATTGTTCTTTTAAAAAAAAAAAAAAAAAACTAAAAATGGGAGAAGAGGGATAGAGAGAGAAGAGGAAGATGGAGGAGTAAGAGAGAGAGAGAGAGAGAAGAGGGAAGATAAAGAACATGTTATTGATTTTTTGAAATGTATAATTTATTTTTTAAAACTATTCAAATTAAAATTTGCATATACTTCCACAAGTATATTAATGAAAAAAATAATTTTATATATCTAACTCCAATAAAAAAAAAATTGCTACAAGTGTAATATGGATTTATGACATATAAAATCATTAATTATTAAAATAAAATGTAAAAAACTCAGTTTATAGTGATTTAAAAATATGATATATATTGGATCATACTAAAAATTTACAAAAATTGATCAATATTTATTTATAACCCAATAAATATGATTATGGAAAAAAAATATGTCCGGGTATGTTTTTCTTCAAATTGTGTGAAAAATAAAAAAATTCATGGTTTCGGTTACCGCAACCGTTACGCTACGACCATCACACCCCGCAACCGCAACCGCGCCACCGCCACCGTTACGGCGACCGCAACCGCATTTTAAAACCTTGGTCCACGGTCACTGCAGTTGTTATATGATCTGAATTGAGTTAAAATACAATACAAAGAGATGTGGCATTTCAACTATAAATACAGAGTATTCGAAAAACATGGCAAAACTGTGAAATATCAAAAATACCCTTACTCGGTTGAGGAGTTATTGTTTAGGATCCACACTACCCAACAGTACAAACAAATTGGCTTCATTTTGGAGGACTAAGCTCCTACAGTATGTAGGAAAGGAATCTACTATACAATATACAAAATTTGAGTAGTGAGGCAACCATGAGAAAACCAAAGAAATTATGATTCTACTTTGCATCAACTATACTCTACTGTAAATAAGAAAGAAATGAAACAAACACTAGGAATCCTGTAAATAAGAATTAGATGCCAAACTCTTCTTTGCGTTACTCAATGGTGATTCTTGGTCTTTCATGTTTCGCCTTTCCTGTAGTCTTAGGGCTTTGGAAATTCTAAAGGATTCGCTATGCTGAGCAGCATAGCTGCAAGTCAGCAACAACTAAAGTTTACACAATTTCCTCAATATTTTTCTATGTAAGCTGAAGTGATTAAGCCTAAACAATTTCTTTTTCACTTGCATTTCCAAAACACTCAAAAAGATGGATTGATCAGTCAAGCCTTGTTTGCCAATTCAATATGACTTCTAAGTAGCAAAGCCGAAAATTGTACTACTGATTCCAGCTATTTGAACTCACTAAACCATCACAACTTAAAATCCATGAACTTGAATCATTTACTTATTCATGAAATTTACATTTGTTTCAAACCTAATCTAGAAAACTTGATGCTGATACATGTAGTTTGGAAACAAATCTGATTGAAGCTATCATGGATCCCAATTGTTAACAACCATCTCATCTAAAAATTTGAAGTTGTTAGAGCAATTCCAACCATACTCCTCATTTTTCATTAGATAAAATATTTTTAAAAAAAAGGTATATTTTTTATTTTGCCTAATTCTTTTTTTATCTATGTACTCCAGCACCACTCTTTATTTTATCTATCTATACACACAAACTGTCTAAAGAGCCTCCCAAGGTTCGTCAAATGTAGCTAACCTTGAAGAATTTTGTTAAAATAGCTATCGCAACAATTAGCCCGTTGAAGTGACTAAAATATGCTGATGCTAGCTATAATCACTACCAAGCCTCGTTTAAAGAGTCCCTTGGAGATGCTAAAGTGTAATTAATTTACATCCTCAACGCTTGCAAGTGATAACTAACTTGAACATCTATATTTTCAACACGGCCTTTAAAAGTGGCCAAGATTTCCACCATAAGTTTAATTATATCCTCAACATGTCCACTCATACGTGGCCAAATTCTCCAACATAAATGGACCAAACACGTGCAAGTAATATAATTATCAAGTAGACAGTGAGATTCAATATTTGTTAGACACTAATTGTCCAAAAAGCTTACTCTTAGAAATATGTGAACGTGTTTATATATCCTCAATGCAAACCCTAAGCATGATAGATTAGGAATGAATGCAAATGAAGCTAGTAGATGCCATAAAACCAACTTTTTATTTGTCAGACAAACTAATGTGTAATGAAGTAACTAGTGGGTGTATGTATATGATCTTAAAAAATGAATAAATTGCACTTCAGCTTAGGTTGTAAACAAGTTGAGTTGAGTCATGTAATAGATTGTTCAAATTTGACTTGAAAACTCAAAGAGTTTCAGAATATGTTCAAGTTTAAACTTAAACTTGTTTATCATAAGAGCCGATGTCAAATGAGTTTAATCAAGCCGATTTAATTTTTTATAACTAATATAAGTTTATTGGGCTGAAGTCGAGTTGAACTAAGAAAAATAACGAGTTTCAAAATGTTTTCAAATTTGCATGTTTACATGTCGAATAAATTTCGGATGAGTTTTTAACAAACTAAACACTAGACAAGCTCAAATAATTTGGTTCATTTTACAGCCAATTCACAATCTAGCAATAGCAAAAACGTAAAAACAATAGTAGGACGCAGATATGCACAAGCTCAAACACATATTTACATAATTATCCACAAAAATAGTTTAGAAAGATATACTTATATTAACACACAAACATATACATAAAGAGAATTACAGGGAGAGAAGCCGGCATACCCAGGGCCATTAAAGCAGCAATTGAGGCCATTTCTCCAATAGCCAAGGGCAAATTAGACAAAACCCCCAAAACCCTTCTTTGCAACTTCTTCAACAACTTCAATGTCAATCCTCCGGCAGTATTATTCCGGTCAGGACTCGGCGGCGCTCCTCCATTTCTGGCCGCACCACCGTCCTCAGACAGCGGAGGCGGGACGTCAGAGACCACAATCTTCTTGGCAACGCTCTTGCTCTCGCTCTTGCGCTTGCTCTCCCTATTTTGTTTGGTGGTTTTGAACTTACAAGTGATTATTGTAGATGATTGGCTTCTCTTGTAACAGAGACAGTAAATTTGGGAATTGCAGAGGGAAATTGGAGATTTTATGAGAAGGGTATGGAGTTGTTGGTAAGGTTTTGAAGTTGTAGTCGATAGGTTCAGAGTCAGAGTATCCATTGGAGATTCCTGCCTCCCTCTCTCCTCTCTCTGTTAACGATTCTGGTACCGGTAGTTGGTTTATCTAGGAATAAGATATTTTTATTTTTATTTTATTTTAGCGTAAATTATAATGCCACTCCCTCTATATTTTTGAAATAACAATGACACCCGCTTTATTTTTTAAAATCACACTAACCTCTCTAGTCAGATAATAGAGTTAAATGATAGTGTAAAATTACTTTTATATCCATATAATTTTATATTAGAAGACTACTATTAGCACCTACTTAATTTTTTTAGACTCCCATTTCTTTGAACCCCCACCTTAAATCCTAAATTTTAATAATTTTTTTGAATAGTTCACTTAGAATAATGCTATATGCACTAATTAGTGTACTAACTAGTATACCAATTGATGATGTGACACAATTAGTGTACTTTCATTTAAGAGATTTTTGACATTTGTAATTTGAATAATGAGTGAGGTCAATAATAATGTCATAACTTGTGTTGGTACACTAGTTAGTACACCAATTGGTGTATGTAGCACCACCGCTTCACTTAATACCAACTTTATGTTGGGTGGTCTTGGGCCTCTCTCAACCCCAAAAGCTAGCTCAAGAGGTGAGGCTTTCCCTCACACTTATAAACTGACCACCAGCCCCTTCCACAACCGATGTGGGATAACCCCAACAATCTCCCCCTCACACATCGGGCCCTGGGTCGGAGCAGCGACAACCCGTTTTTCCCGTGGACTATTGGGCTGAGACTTGTTGGAAAACCTGGGCTCTGATACCAGTGTTGGGTGGTCTTGGGCCTCTCTCAACCCCAAAAGTCATTGTTGGGTATACCTCCTTATTGGAGTGTGGGACCCAATTAGTTTTGGAAAAAGAGTTTTAATTTGGCTTGGTTTAGTATAATATATTTTTATATATTATATTTGTGGAGACCCAATTTAATTTGGATACAATTGGGTTTTGATTACAAAACCCTAGATTAACAATATATATATATATTGTTTTGTGTGTGCCGTTGTATAACAAGCAACAGTGGCCTTAATTGATTTGTTCTTCCGAAGTACGGCAGCAGCAATTGTTTTAATCAATTGATTGGTGGGATTTGCCTCGTGGAGCAGCAACTAATTATTTTCGTGCATCTTTGTTTGGGTGTTTTGGTGGAGTTGATTTGGTTCGTTATTCTGGGTCTTCTTCAACTCTGGTTCTAAAGATTTTGATTCATCTATTTGGTGAGGTCTTTCCTCTTGTTTATTTGTGATTATTTGGAATTCACTTAAGAGTGATTTTGTGAGACCATTAGTGTCTCGTTTGTAATCGTTTGGAACTATTTGGTTGATAGTGGAATCGGATTTCGATCCCGTGGACGTACCTCACATTGAGGGAACCACGTAAAAATTCTTGTGTTGCCTTTGATTTAATTTTTCCGCATTAGTTTTTATTCCCATTGATTGATTTACTTGTGGGGATTCATCGATTTTCCTAACAACTGGTATCAGAGCTTACGGTTTATTTGGATTTATTTATTTGTGTAAATCAATGGAGGGGAATGTGGGTCGTATGTCTAGCTTCAATGGAAGCAATTGGGTAACTTGGAAAACTAAAATGGAGGACATATTATTTTGTAAAGATTTGTATGGACCCATTGAGGGTGATAGTAACAAATCAAAAGATGGTTCTTTTTCAAAGAAAGACGTTGAGTGTTATTATTGCCATGAGAAAGGGCACATGAAGCGGGGAATGCCGAAAGCTCAAGAACAAGGAGAAAAGGCGTGACAAAAGTGTGGATAAGAAGCAAAAAGACACAACAGCAGTTACTACCGATGATATCATGGTCGTTTGTGAAGATGATTGTATCAATTTTGTGGGCCAAGAGAGTCATTGGGTGATTGATTCCGGTGCTTCTTTTCATGTGACTTCTCGAGTTGATTTCTTCACTACCTACACTGCAGGAGATTATGGTTCTGTTCGAATGGGTAATGAAGGTTTGGTCCAAGATTATCGGCATGGGTGATGTTTGCTTGGAAACAAATTTGGGCTGCAAATTGTTGCTTAAAGATGTGAGGCATGTTCCCGACATTCGCCTCAATTTGATCTCTACTGGGAAGCTAGATGATGAAGGCTTCAACAACAAATTTGGTGATGGAATATGGAAGCTCACAAAAGGTTCTTTGGTGGTGGCTAAGTGCAAGAAGACTCATACACTTTATTCGATGCAAGGAAAAATTTGTAAAAGTGTTGTCAATGCACTTAAAGATGATACTTCTACTGACTTGTGGCACAAGCGGCTTGGCCATATGAGTGAAAAGGGGCTACAAGTTTTGTTCAAGAAAGAGCTTCTACCCGGTCTGAAAGGTACACATCTTAAAACTTGTGTTCATTGTTTGGCAGGTAAACAACATAGAGTTTCTTTTCATAAAAATGTTGCTTCTAGAAAAGAAAATGTGTTGGAGTTAATTCATTCGGATGTTTGTGGTCCTTTAAAAGTTAGAACACATGGTGGTGCACTTTATTTTGTTACTTTCATTGATGATTATTCAAGGAAAGTTTGGGCTTATCTACTAAAAACTAAGATCAAGTTCTAGAAGTATTTAAGCATTTTCAGGCCATGGTGGAAAGAGAAACAGGGCAGAAATTGAAGTGCATCCGAACAGACAATGGTGGTGAATACATTGGGCCATTTGATGAGTATTGTCGCAGCCAAGGTATTCGGCATCAAAAGACAGTTAAGAAGACTCCTCAACAAAATGGCGTTGCCGAGAGGATGAACCGCACAATTGTGGAAAGAACAAGGTGTTGCTTTCACAAGCTAAATTGCCAAGACCCTTTTGGGGTGAGGCAATGAGTACAGCGGTTGACTTGATCAATTTATCTCCTTGCTATCCTTTGAATGGTGATGTTCCCTGAAAGAGTTTGGACTGGCAAAGATGTGTCTTATGAGCACTTGAGAGTGTTTGGTTGCCGAGCTTTTGTTCACATTCCAAAGGATGAGAGGTCCAAGCTTGATAGTAAGTCAAGACAATGTATTTTTCTTGGCTATCGGCGTGATGAATTTGGGTATAGATTGTGGGATCCGGTCGACAAGAAATTCATTCGAAGCCGTGATGTTGTGTTTCTTGAGAGACCAAACAATTGAAGACTTTGGCAAAGGTGATCAACCGGAGCCAAAAACTAGTGATCTCATTGATATGGATCCATCTCCTTCATCTTCAGTTGATGATGAAAATGGGAGAGATGTGCAGCCACATATTGAAGATGTGGAGGATGATGCTAATCCTAATGAAGTTGAGCCAGAAATTGAGGAAGAGCATCCAACTCAAGAACCGCCACCACAACTTGAGTTGAGAAAATCTACAAGGGACCGACAACCTTCAAGAAAGTATCCTCCCAATGAATTTGTGTTGATTTCTGATCAAGGGGAGCCGGAGAGCTACCAAGAAGCAATTGAGCATGCAAAGAAAGATGATTGGAAAAAGGCTATGGAATAGGAGATGAATTCCTTACTTGAAAATCACACTTATGATTTAGTGAAGTTGCCTAAAGGGAGGAAAATTCTGAAAAATAAGTGGGTCTTCAAATTGAAGAATGATAGGAAGAATCTGAGGTACAAAGCGCGTCTTGTTGTGAAAGGCTTTGGGCAAAAGAAAGGCATTGACTTTGACGAGATTTTCTCGCCGGTTGTGAAGATGTCTTCTATTCGGGTTGTACTTGCATGGCTGCAAGTATGAACCTTGAAGTTGAACAACTTGATGTGAAGACCGCATTTCTTCACGGTGATCTTGAAGAAGAAATTTACATGGAGCAACCGGAAGGTTTTGTGGAAAAAGGGAAAGAGAAATTTGTTTGCAAATTGAAGAAAAGTTTGTATGGCCTCAAGCAAGCTCCGCGGCAATGGTACAAAAAAATTTGACTCTTTCATGATGAATAATGGTTTTTCTAAAACCACTTCGGACCATTGTGTGTTTGTGAAAAATTTTCCGGATGGCAAATTTATTATTCTTTTGCTTTATGTTGATGACATGTTAATTGTGGGTCAAGATTCTACCATGATTAACAGGTTGAAATTGGAGTTGAGTAAATCTTTTGCTATGAAAGATTTGGGGGCCGGCAAAGCAAATACTTGGTATGAAAATTGTTCGTGATCGCAAAGAGGGACTGATTTGGTTGTCTCAAGAGAGCTACATTGAGAAAGTTCTTGAGAGATTCAACATGGATAAAGCAAAGCCGGTTGGTTGTCCACTTGCAGGTCACTTCAAGCTTAGTTCGAATCAATGTCCTACAAGTGAGAAAGACAAAGAAGAGATGTTGAAA
This sequence comes from Camellia granthamiana, assembly GCA_036172215.1. Lineage (NCBI taxonomy): Eukaryota > Viridiplantae > Streptophyta > Magnoliopsida > Ericales > Theaceae > Camellia > Camellia granthamiana. The sequence continues at coordinate 70,634,359 of CM069905.1, forward strand.
GTTCCCTTATGCTTCAGCAGTTGGTTCTTTGATGTACGCCATGGTTTGTACAAGACCGGATATTGCTCACGCCGTTGGTGTGGTGAGTCGTTTTCTCTCTAATCCGGGTAAAGAACATTGGGCAGCGGTAAAATGGATTCTAAGATATCTTCGAGGGACTTCGAAGGTGTGTTTGTGTTTTGGGGATGGTAAGCCGATGCTTGATGGATTCACAGATTCTGACATGGCTGGTGATGTTGATTCTAGGAAATCTACTTCGGGGTATTTGATGACTTTTGCAGGGGGAGCTGTGGCATGGCAATCTAAATTACAAAAATGTGTTGCTCTCTCAACTACCGAAGCTGAATTTATTGCCATTACAGAAGCTTGCAAAGAAGAGTTATGGTTGAAGAAATTTTTGCAAGAGTTGGGTTTGAAGCAAGAAAAATATATGCTTTATTGTGATAGTCAAAGTGCTATTCACTTGAGTAAAAATTCTACTTTTCATTCGAAATCGAAACACATTGATGTGAGATACCATTGGATTCGTGATGTGTTAGATTCGAAATTGTTGCAACTCGAAAAGGTTCACACAGATGATAATATTTCAGATATGTTGACAAAGACTTTGTCGAGGGGCAAACATTTAAAGTGTCGAACTTTAGCGGGTATGGTTGATGTCTCCACCTAAGTCGGTAGGGGGAGAATTGTTGGGTATACCTCCTTATTGGAGTGTGGGACCCAATTAGTTTTGGAAAAAGAGTTTTAATTTGGCTTGGTTTAGTATAATATATTTTTATATATTATATTTGTGGAGACCCAATTTAATTTGGATACAATTGGGTTTTGATTACAAAACCCCAGATTAACAATATATATATATATTGTTTTGTGTGTGCCGTTGTATAACAAGCAACAGTGGCCTTAATTGATTTGTTCTTCCGAAGTACGGCAGCAGCAATTGTTTTAATCAATTGATTGGTGGGATTTGCCTCGTGGAGCAGCAACTAATTATTTTCGTGCATCTTTGTTTGGGTGTTTTGGTGGAGTTGATTTGGTTCGTTATTCTGGGTCTTCTTCAACTCTGGTTCTAAAGATTTTGATTCATCTATTTGGTGAGGTCTTTCCTCTTGTTTATTTGTGATTATTTGGAATTCACTTAAGGGTGATTTTGTGAGACCATTAGTGTCTCGTTTGTAATCGTTTGGAACTATTTGGTTGATAGTGGAATCGGATTTCGATCCCGTGGACGTACCTCACATTGAGGGAACCACGTAAAAATTCTTGTGTTGCCTTTGATTTAATTTTTCCGCATTAGTTTTTATTCCCATTGATTGATTTACTTGTGGGGATTCATCGATTTTCCCTAACACTTTACTCATATTCATAATATTATTACATCTAAGTATACACCCACCTAATTTTGCACACCCTCTCTTCTTCTTCTCTCAATAAATGATGAACGATTGAGAATAACAAACGATTGAAAGATGAATCGAGTATCCCTATCTTCTCATTCTCATAAACGATGGTCTCTGTCTTCTTGTCACCCTGAACAATGGTTTCTCAGTCGGAAATCTGTTCGACGGTCTCTTTCTTCTTCTCTTAGATAACTTCTAACTCCCTATCACATATATATATATTGTTTATTTCGGGGAAAAACCCTCGATATAGGGAATTTTAGAGGAAAAGATATTCAGAAAAAAAAATTAAGGGAAAAACCCTACAATTTAGTATTCTGCCAAACAAAATGTCTATGTTCAATACTGTATTACTGAACTAAATGTTTCTATTTAGCACTGTATTACTGAACAGAACCTTAACCGAACTGAAAACTATCGAGAATTGTAAATGCAAGATAGACAAACTTACCAATGCAATGCCAACATCATTAGCGTTGTTGTTATCATTCTCCATTACTCTCTAAGTATCAACGAATGGTGAAAACGACTACAAATATAGAAACTCGGAGTCTGTAATATGATTCTTTTCAATGGTAACTGATTTGGAACACCAAATACATTTGAAACTACCGAACAAAACATAAACTGATTAGGTAGTTTCAAATATTTTTCATTAAAGATGAATACGTGGGTTTAGGATGGTGATGAAGATGAATACGATTAGGGTTTGGATTGGTAAGGAACATGTATAAATGGAGATGTAGGTGGGTGTCAAATATTATAGAGTGACATTTTAATTGTTTTCATTTGGTGGATGGGTGTTCCATTAAAAGTTATCCTTTAATGTAATTTTACTTTATGGTATAATTGTAATAAAAAAAAATAAGAATTGAGGGGTCAAAAAAAAAATTAAGTAGGTGCTAATAGCAGCACTTTTTATATTATCCAACATTATTTTTCTCATTCTATCTTACTGCTTGGATATACTAAATGGGTTCATTTGAGGAAATTGTTGCAGTTCTTATTTTGCGTCATAAGAGAGCTCCCTGTTGGATTTTGCTTAATAGATGTCCTTCATCAACATCTAGCTGATACAATTGTGGTATATTTACAAAACCTTTTAAATTCAACATTTTGAACTTCTTTTTGTAACCCACTGCTTTGGAACATAGTTTAATGGGGAAACTCTTTCTATGGTTGGGATGAAATGTTTTAGAGAATTCAGGAAAACCCGTAGAAAAGGATAAATAAACGTTTTGGGATTTTTCTTTTTCAATTTTTTAAAGCAAAAAGCCCTTTATTTTTTTGTTACTATTCTTTATGCTCTTGAAGCCATTTATCTATTTTTAATAGTAATGTTACACATAATTTTTTACCTAATTATATACACTTACAGTTACTAAGCAACTTTTCTATAGTATTTTCTATTTTACATGGTTCTTTTGCATGTTTTTTTTTTTCTTTTTTTTTTTTTTTTTTTTTTTGTTGTGGATTTTCAATTTGATTTATAAAATATATTGCCTCTTGTTTCCAATTTTACTTTTAATTTTTGTATTATATGGTGTTTTCTTGTTTCTTCCTTTCTGTAAAACTATACTAATTTGATCTTAATTGAATAAAGTGTTTGTCTATTATCTCATATGTTTATTTATTTATTCTGTATGATATGATAGTATTCAATTCATAAGTCCAAATGTGTAGGAACAAAAGGGGTTTAATTTTTCTCCCTCTCACTATCTTTATTTATTGACATGGTTCTGATTGTGTAGGAAGTGATGGACTATGAGATGGTAGAGGTGGGTGGGCGGTGATGGTGAACAGCAGTAGAGCTTTGGGTTGAGAATATAAGGAAGCATGTTGGCATTTGAAGGACAAAATTCGCATTTGAGATCTTTTTTGAATGATGTTAACAATTTCTGTGTTGTCAACTAACAGTTGACTAATAGAAAGACTAAGGTAGCGTTTGGTAGAGTTTTGTAAATGTGATTTGAGAGTATGAGTTGTATTTTGAGTTTGTGTGTTGTGGAATTATGATTTGAGTGTAGAAAATTTGTTTGGTCATGATTTTTAAATAAAGTGTTGAAATTTGTTTTGAAGATGTATTTTGAATTATGTTTTGAAAGTTTGATGTGACATGTAAAATAAGAAAATTTGTTTGATAATGTGTTTTCAAAACTTAATTCAATCAATAATTTATAATCAAACACACAACTCATATATCGATATCCGTATTTTTTATCAACAGTAATAACCAAACTATTTTTAAAATACTGAAATTAAAAATTGATTTTTTTTTTCAATTAATTTTTTTCAGTAATTTTTGTTGAATAAATTTTTTTTCAAATTATTTTTTCATTTTAAAATAAATCTATGTCAATTATTTTGTGTCAATTAATTTTTCTATCAATTCATTTTTTACGCCTGTACAAACATCTTGTACAATACGTTTTTTATTTTTTTTTTAAATTTTGTTAAAGTCAACAACTTTTGAGAATACATATTAATAAAAATTAATATAAATACACTAAGTTTAATATATTAAAATACAAATCATACCAGAAACCTTACAAAACATTATCAATTTTTTTTTCTTATTTATTACACGTTATTAATTTATTAATAAAGGAGTAAAAACCAGACCATGCATTATTGAAGGAGCATTATTGTATTTCCATAATCAGCACGCTCATATAATTGGGGTGAATTGGCCAGCAAAATTACTATTTTGTCCATCTTCATTTAAATGGGAAGTTGTTACATAAGAACAAAATGTAAAGGGTAATTTAGTAATTTCATCAATCTACTACCTATATACTGAGCCAAAGAAAAAGGGACACGATGTATATCATAGCTGTGTGTTCAGATGTACTATTATTAAAAAATTATTAATATTATAAAAAAATGAACCAATAAGAAATAAAAAGTAAAAAAAAAAAATTAAAAAACAAGCTGAACCTTTTGAACCTCAGCCTTCCTATAAAATCTAAATTCTCATTCCTTTAACCACACCATCTTCACCATCTCAGCTCCATCAAGAACATTAATTAAATTCAGTGTATCCGTGTGAAGGAAGATTTCAATTACAGGTTAGTTTCATATTAGCTTCACATCTCATATTTTATTCAGACTAGCTTCAAATAGTATTAAGATCAGAGTAGCTTTCGAAGACTGGAAGAACAGATTGGCCGACAAGGACAACCGGCCGGTCATCCCATCTCCCAGCTCAGTCTCCTGTTGCCATCAGTTTTGTATCTGTTGCCGATCTGTTCCTATTTTTCATATCTGTTCCATTTTTTTACACCAACATCATACTATTTTTGATATATTTTCCATACATTTTTCCTACATCATACTATTTTTGATATATTTTCCATACATTTTTCTTAACTCATATGTTTTAATATATATTTTTTATACATTTTTCTTTCACTGTTGCAGTCATCATGCCAAGAACAAAACGAGCCAGACCCGAACGTGGTGAATCCTGAAACCTTGTACAACATCAACCACAGCAACAATATCATGACAATCCAAATAATGATTTTTTAACGTATCATCATGAACAAGCCTATTCACAATTTATTAATTGACCAATTGTTACGGGCAGAAATGTAAGACTACATTCTCAATATGATCCGCTCTTAGTTGGTAAATTAGATACAATGGGATGGTTACCTTTAACTAATTTACCAAATAAGGTATACCCTCGTCTTGTACGATTATTTTATATTCACTTGACAGCTGGTGACCAACAAAATGAACCGTTCAGTCTGACCTCCTATGTGAAAGGGAAAATAATCACACTCAGTCTCCGTGCTTTCGCACAAATTATTAGATTTAAAACAGGTGATTTACAATGCTATTTTCAAAATGAGTCTGCCTTAGAAAAAATGTTTGGTGATGTCACTCAGATTTATACCACAATTTGTGACAACCAATTCAGCGACACTAATTTACTAGCCAGACATTTAAAACCCCACATTCGTATTCTTCATCGATGGATAGTTGAAAATGTCACTCCAAAAAAAGGCCATTATGATACTGTTTCATGTTTTAATGTTTATTTGTTATGTTGTTTTGAAACTGGACAAAAATTAGATTTATGCTTCATATTACTCAAAGAAATGATGATTGCAAAACTCGATACTCTGTCTGGCCGGTCACTACCTTTTGGAGCTTTGTTAACCATAATTTTCAAAGCGCATGATGTCAACCTTGAAGGGGAAGAATATGTCAGAATCACTTCACCAATTTCTGAGTACATACTGACCCGAGGTGGTGGTGCTGACACGTTGATGGGCTCTATTAATATTGAAAATGAACCAATACCCGATGAGGAAGAACCCAATGACAATGCCATGCCACCAAATGAACAACCTCATTACTGGACTGATTATTTAGCCGTGGAACAAGAACGGTACAATCAGCGCCTACAATGGGAACCAACAAATGGCTAATCAGCTCAATACATTGGGTACTCGGTTCGATGAATTTGCCGCCGCTCAGAACTCACTAATTCAACAATTTAGTGAGTTTCGTGTAGACTCAGGGAGACATGATGAAGTAACAAGGAATCGCATTGATCAGATTGACCATCGAGTCACTCAGCTGTACCATCACTATTATCCTCCACCTTCAACACCACCTGATAATGATGCTTAACTTGTTCAAAAATCAGTTTAAATGGTGAAACAGATGTAGTGGTTACATGTTTTTTTTTTCAGTTTTTTTTTTGATGATTTGTTTTCTTATTTTGTTGTGCTTGTTTTATTTTGTTAATTTGTTTTAAACTTCTGTCTTCACGTCATGAATAACAAATAGTGTTTTTTTTAAGCATTCTAAAACAAGTTACAATGTTATAACAATATGTACGAAAAGATTTTGCATTGAAAAAATTATTTGTACAAAAATTAATAAATAGAACTTAATAAATGTCTAACAAATCCTGCATTTCAAAAAAATGAATAAAAATTAAACAATTAAAAAATAATTTGTCTGTATCAATTAATACAAAAAATTAAATTAATGTTCTAAAATGAAATAAAACAAGTTACAAATTAATAATAAACATTCCTTTTTTTTAATGAAAAGGAAAAAAAAAAAAAAAGTTAATATGAACAAAAATTTTAAAAAATAAGGTGTAAAAAGAAAAAAAAATTAAATTGATAAACCGAATTAATAACAAAACCTTCAAAAGGTCATTACAATTTAACAAAAAGTCAAAAATACGGATATGTCATGTACAAATATTTTTTCACAAAATTTAAAATAATAAATTGTAATTATTTTATTAATTTCAATCATTATGACACCTTTATTACATTACTTCACCCACCACCCACCCACTACCCAGGACCCACCACCACCCACCTGCCACCCACCACCCACCTACCACCACCACCCACCCACCACCCACCTGTCACCATCACCCACCTGCTACCACCACCCACCACCACCCACCTGTCACCACCACCCACCTCCCACTACCCACCACCCACCCACCACCACCACCACCACCCACCACCCACCACCACCCATTACCACCCACCACCCACCCACCACCACCACCACCACTACCACCCACCTTCCACCACCACCCACCACCACTCACCACCCACCACCCACCTGCCACCCACCACCACCCACCACAACCCAATACTAAGACATTTAAGTTAATAAGAACATAAAATTGCATATTACACATTGCATAATGACTGAAATTAATAAAATAATTACACATTTAAAACCATTACTCAGTACGATATTGACTTGCCTTGTTGACATCCCTTTTCTATCCGTGGCCAACATGATTTTGCCACATAGCAGTAGCAATTGCATCCCGAACGTTCGATTGATACGTTAACCCATGTTGTGACATGTCAACATAGTCAGCTTGGTCTCCAACAAGCCCGTCTGCTTCTGTTTCTGCAGCCATTTCATTATCAGCTTCCATAAAGAATGGGTCCATAGCTGCAGGCAAACGGATCTAATTGTGCACTACACAACATGCAATCACGAGAGGCCCTTGTCTTGTAGACTTGTAATTTGGCATGGACCGCAATATTGGGAAGCGCTTTTTCAGAACACCGAATGTCCTTTCTATGACATTGCGTAACGACGAATGTCGATAGTTAAACAATTCCTTTGGTCTTGAATAATGACGGCCACGAAACTCTTGCAAGTGATATCGTTGAGACCGAAATAGGGTAAGAAATCCAGGCATGTTTGTGAAACCAGCATCAACTAAATAGTACTTACCTACATATAAATAATGAATATACAGTTCTGTTAATTGATATGTGCAAAAAAAAAAAAAAAAAGGAAAAAGTGTACCGTATGTTATTTGGGGACAGTTACCATTGGGTGGGTGTGGGAACTGTAGATCAGCTCGTGTAATAGAGTCAACCAAAATAGCGTTGTCGTAAGCGCTACCTTCCCATCCAGAATTAATAAATGTGAACAACATATCGAAGTCGCAAGCTGCGAGTACGTTTTGCGATACCGTTGATTTCCGACCGCGGAATGTATTTTGTCTTGAAGTAGGGACCCATGCATCGACCAATGTGCCATCAATAGCACCAATACAATCCTAATTGACAGATATTTGTTTGACATTAAAAGCGAAACAAACTTGGATATTACTTTTATAATTAAAAAGAAAATAATATTTATTTCACTTATGTTATTGATATGTACAACTTACAGGACAGTCATATTGTTTATACCTTGAACCTGGGAAAAAACCTCCTGTCATTTAAAATTTTTGCCGGTATGTCGTCTTGGTTACGTGGCCTGATAACCGTTGATGCAAGCTTGCACAATGCCCGCATAATAATTTTTATATGCCGACAAATTGTTTCCGTGGAGTGCTGAAATCTATCTGCCAATAGTCGATGGCGATCATTTTGTGCAAAAGTGTATAAAAAAATTTCAAGCGATTCCTCGACACTTATATGCATATGCTCAATATCGATAAAGCCATTGTGGAGTAAAGTGTCTTTCAATAAAATGAATGTTTGTGCATCCATTCGCATAATGTTCATCATTGTTTCTGGATGGCCATTTAATAGGCCGAATATGTAATCATCACCTTTGAATGGACACGTTCGCTGCGGTTGGCGACTACTTGACGCGTTGATTTGGTCATGCATGAAAGCAATCATCAAAAAATCCATAAAATCATCAATAACCTCATCCTCCTCTGATGAGATCTCCATTGTATTATTTTCTCTGTTGGATGACATATGGTTTTGTCTACATCACAGTAAAAGCATAATTATAAAATATGTTATTCATGCTGTAACACATACCATTAATGGTGAAACAGAATTAAAAAGGAAGTATATGAATAGTCGGCCGTAGTTATTTTTCAGTGTACAATAAAATTCATAGAAGGACAAAATTTATTTAATACGTGGTCATATTGTAATAACACAACATAATAGATAAGAAAACAGAAATTACTTAAAAGTTCAACAAAAAAAAAAAAAACATACGAAGATAGGAAAGGAAAGAGGATATCATGGAATGAAAAAAAAAATAAAAACCAAGTTGTAGACGTCCCCGAACATTCCGGGAGGGAATCCCGTTTTGTTCATTGGGCTCACTACAGTTCGGACTCAATGTCACGGTCCTATATCTAATCTCGCAGAGTACAATGCAAGACCGATGAATCATCAAAGAGTCCAAATCCGGCAAATCATTTTAAAAAATAAATTTTAGAAAGAAGTGCCAAACATGGACTACTTTGCCAGATACAGAGTCGCCACCTAAATATTTTATTTTTGGGAAAATTTAGGAAACCCTAACTCGTTGCCTAAGGCCATGTGTTCGGCAGCACCAAAGTTGCCTCGGCTTGGGAACTTGGGTACGATTGGGGAAGGTCATCTATGAGCACCCCCGCTCCCCTGATCAAAGATCGGCCTTTACTAACCATGATATCTAGTTTTGAAAACATTATGTGCTCTTATTCCGGTTATTAGCCTAGAATTACTATGTGATGCACATAGCATACAAGTATAGACTAGATCGCCTAATTTGGAACCAAGCATCGCATATCTGTTTGTTTGGAAATGGTTTTGAATTTTGCTACTCGCACGTAGGCTAAAACATGGATTTCGATGAATTATTCCAATTCAAGCAATCCAACCTTCACCCACAGGCACTCAGGCAGGTATATCACAAAAGCAGTTAGCCTCATGGCAAGCATGCTATCATGTTAACACTCACACACATGCAAGATGCTAAAGCATAAACACTCACAGTGTACTCCAAGCCAAAATGAAGAACTAGTTAGTAATCATGCGTAATCCTAGTTCATGTTAAAATGGCTAATGCAACACATGCAAAATGCAACTAAGATAGGCTCGGCTATTCTAAGATGACATGTGAGATGTTACAGATAACATGTATTCAACTCGGAATTGAAATACAATGCAGTTAGTATGATGCGCCGAGCCCGGTGCATGGAAGACAGATGAATGAATGCAAACATGCGAAGCATAAGGATGCTAAATAAAACATACCCTAAAACTAACCATCATAAGCTGGTAAATAAAAGGGAGAAAGGCGTGGGGTTGGAAGACATACATCACACACACGCACACTTATTACAACATTGCCCTCTCTCAGAGGATCCAAAAGAATAATACAAATTAATTAACTAACAAGCTAATTAAATATTACACAACACCTAACTATTTAAACAAATTAATTAAGCTACTGAAAGTAGTAAAGCAGCTTCGGGAAGAGGGAGGAATGCATGCATGCTCGACTTCGCTCGGAAATCCATCACCATATTCATGCTACCTCTGTTTGCACTGTTCTGCACCTCTGAGAATTGTGAAAATCCTAAAGGTGCTTCTGAACCAATCCCTGAGAACTTTGGGATGCAACCGGCCAAGAGAAAACATCACCGGCCATGGAAGGATGGTCATCGACCAAAAATGGGATCACCGGGTTGACTTTGGTAGTCGGCCGGCACTTAAAGTGGTCGACCGGCCATTTATCCCTACAGAACACTGGTTTTGCTGCAACAGAGGACAGACAATGCATGGCATGGAATTTACAAGTCAAATGTATGCACGACCACCCTCCCTATCATGCTATGGACTCAAAGGAGTATGGCCCTCGACCCTCGGGCCACCAATCACGCATTTCAATGCATGATTGCCAAAGAGGCCAAGTGTGCCAATCAATGTAGAATGAATGCAACAAAACAAATGAATGCTACACACTCTATCATGTTGGATCAAGAGTGTCGGCGACCGAGGATTGAGACGTGTTTTGTCACTTTAAGTACGAACACACCTCATTCCTCATGTTTGGTTTGACACCCCAAACCAAACAAAAACGCAATGCATGTATGCCAAATGCAATGCAAAACATGGAATTAATGCAATGCAACATGAGCAATGCAACATATGCAACTAATGTAATGAAACATGAGCATGCCAAATACCGTGCAATGCGACCTATCATGCAAACAACATGGCAATATGATAAGTATGCAATACTACAATGCAACCTAGATAGGCAACCATGCAAAGTGATAGGCGTGCAACGACGCACTAACTACGAGGATGCAACAATCATGCAATGTAATAAGCATACAACAATATACAAATGCATGATCCATGGTCTTACACTATAGATGGACAGACCTCAGCCATGTCGATAACAGTGGCCAAAATGGTGCAACAAAGGCACAAAACACACATGGAATCATGCATGCACAAAGACCTATCATCTAAGGCATAAAAGAGGCGACTCTTAAACACATTGAAAAGAGACAAAGAAGGGCATTTTACAAACATGCCGAGCTCTGAAATCGTGCTAAGAGGAATGCCAAACCAAATACACAAGTGAAGTATAGCATCCTAATGGACCCAATGCTCAAAGCTAGCCATGGGGTTAACACCATAGCCATATCAACCAAGCCCCAAAGGGCCAAAGTGACTCAAAACAGTCCCAAGGGAAACCAAAATAAAGCTAGAACATGCATGGGATGAGGCCAAAACATGCTAGAAAAATGAGCACAAAGCAAGACGCGTATAAGGCCAAAAAGGGCAATTGCATTACACCTATGGCAACCAAACATGGCAAGACTTAACCAAGGAAAAACAGAGCTATGATATGTCAAAAAAATCCCAAATACCCACTGATATGACAGCCCAAGGACTTAAACAAAGAGGCATGCACAATGACCTATTTTAAGGCATAAAAGGACAACTCTTTAAAGCATTGAAAGGATGGTAAATGCAAGCATACAAGCATGGAGTATGGACTGAAATAGCATGATAAGTGATTCCAAATCACTGAAATAATCCAAATAAAGAGTGCTCATGACTCACATACTCAAGGCCAACAAGCTAGGACACATGGTGGTTATACAAAACATGGCAAATATGACTGAATCGACACCAAACAGACCTTAAACATGTCACAACATGGCTAAAAGCTTCATGAAGTCAAGCTAAAACATGCAAGCATGATGGTCTAAATGCATGGTACATGTTATGACAAAAGAAGAGGTTACAAAGCAAGTGCATGATGCATACAATAGGCCATCGAGCCAACATGAAACAAAGGTCTAACATGATAAAACAACACCAAATACCCTCTGAAATGGAACCAAATAAAGCTATGCAAACATGCTACCTTTATGAGTCCTAAATGCAAGCAAATGAGTCACAAGGGGAGAGGGGTGTCCCTCCCCTATACAAGACCTCAAAACCACTTCTCTATCACTGAAAATCCTCTGGATTTTAGTGGTGAGAAGGTCGAAACAAAAGGGTTACAAAGCCCAAAGAGAAAGGCACAAAAAAGGGCCAAACAAGGCCTAAGAGGGGGTGGACGACCCCCAACACAAAAGTGACCTTAATGAAACATCTTAAGCATGAAAATACAGAACTTTTATCAATTATACACTAAGCTCGAAACAATATGCAAATAGGTCTAAAACCCTAAGCAAAAATGGGGAATAAAAAGGTAAGTTCTTACCCTTGAAGAACACTTCAAGAACACTAAGTCCAGCACCTCCTTTTGATCAAAACCAACTCAAAACTCTGAAATCAGCCCCTTAAAACCTCAGTAACCAAAGTATAGTGTAACACTAGGTGTCTTAGTGCAAAACTAAGAACAAAAACTCCTTTAGAACACTACTACACGCACAAATATAGAGAGAGAGGGAGATATAGAGAGAGAGGGATATATAAGTTATATATCAGAGTTCTTCAACCCCTGGAAAGGGAGGGGAGACCCTCATTTTATAGAAAAATCAATTTGCAAAGCTTCTAAAGGAAGCTAGACAAGGATGAAATCCCTCCATACACGTGTATGGAGGGGGTGTATTGTGGATGCCAGCTATTACAGCTGGCATAAAATATCTGCCAAAAGCAAATAGAAAGGGGTCAACCAGCAGAAATGGCCGATTGACCAACAAAAGGGGCCGGTCGACCAAATACATTGCCGACTGACCAACACCTTTGGCCGGGTAGCAAGAAAACAGGGCCGGTGGCCTCAAGCCAAGGCCGGTGAGGTGTGGGGATGGCTAACAAGCCATTCCCTGCCCTCAGAAGCAAAAATACAAGTGTTTGGTCCACAACCAAGCACAAAACAAACAAGTCAAGAGGTCTTGAGGCAAGGCGCGCGACCGAAACCTCCGAGAACTCAAGACGAACATGAATATGGATGATCATCGAATGTTTAAACGATGACGTCCAAGTCTTGAGGACGGTCAAAAATGGGGTGTCTACACAAGTAAGGAATAATGAAATCATCAAACAGTTCAGACAAAGAGATTTGATAACACAAGCAAAACAGAACTTCTAACTTCACTGCAAAGCGAGGATCATGGCTAGGCGCAAATAGGTAGGAAGTGCGCATAAAAAACCTTTGCCATTCCTTATCCTTGAACAGTGTCAGTACCCTAATGTACTGCAATGGTGGTATGTCCCCAAGCTCTAGTAATGCATCTTGACATGCATCAAGGGAGTAATCATCACCACCTGCACTTACAGCCTCTGTCTCATTTTCTCGTGCACGTGAATGTCATGTTTTTGTTTGTACATAGGATGTGAAAGCTGCGCACATATCATCAAACCCACTTGACCGTGACTTTTTTGAACGACCATTGTCAGTCTGGCTGGTTGTAGGGCCCCTCTTGTGACTTTTGCCCTTTGCTGGATCCATGTACTCATCGCCGAATAAGTCAACAGGAATGGCCTCAGCAGCATTACTCCCACCAGTATTACTCCCACCAACATCAGGGTTCCAAAATTTATTTAACATGTCATCTTCTTTTTCTGAGTCAAGGGCTCCTTGTGTGGATGCACGAGATAAGGCCCCTGTGGCACAACAATTTTCAACAATTTCTGCCATTTCTTGAAAATATTCAAATCCTTTTGTCCTAAACTTCTTCACATTTCTGTTGGCCTACAACAAATACAAATAAAGAATTAAGCACTGTATGTATCATGAAATGTTTAAATTAAAATTATTTAACAGTACAGATTAATGAAAAACCTTATCCCAAAATTCATCAGGTGCAACAACAGTGCCTACAATTGGATCCCATCCCGGACCAGTCTGTGCTTGGAGTCGGTTAAATGTCTGATAATCAGCTTTCAATCGCTGATATTTTTGGCGCACCTGCCATTCCTGTATACCGAAATCCATACATATTGTGCAACTGATTTGCATAATGATTCCAATGCCTAATTGTCCACGAAGTAGTACGGCCCGTTGTTTGATTTTTTCTAACCTCATCTCTCAACATATTTATTAATTTCGTTTCAATTCTGGGCGTCCACATTTTTGTTTCTTGGTTGTCATCGGAATTATTTTTATCCATCTATAAATATACAAATTAGATTTAAAGTAGTCTGGGGTAGATATACAAGACAAACAGAGCATAACAGAGTAAAATGGTTTCAAAGAGAACACAAATAAAAAAAAAAGCAGATGATATTATTTCAAGGAAAAAAATAGCGTAACAGATTACTTGAATTTAAATAGCAGAAATATAACCACAACTAATAAAAAAAATCAGATAAAAAAATTAGGTAACATTATCTTTGAATGGTAGGAAAAAAAACCAGTAAAAGAAGATGTAAGGAAAACCAATAAAAGAAGAGGAGGGAAACGGAGGACAGGTAGGTCGACCGGCCGGATGACCCGGGAGACGACCGGCCGGGTGTCCCAAGTACTGCCGGCTTAAGTTCTTTTCGTGCAAAGGGTTCAAACAGTTCAGAATTTAAAACACCAACCGATCTGAAATGAAAAATACGCATCTACGAATTCTAAGAAACCATTTGGGAACTGATTTTAACTTCTCTAAAATTATTTATACATAACAGATTCAGATTGATTTACCAGCTTACTGCTATTCTTCTTGGCAAAAGGGTGAAACAGTTCAGGAAAATAGAAAACATCGTAAAGTAAAAAAATAGTCGCCTACACTTCTCACAAAAGATTTGAGAACT
>CM069905.1:70649424-70736924 GCA_036172215.1 Camellia granthamiana
TTCTCAATGGAGAATTAAAAGAGGAAATTTATATAATGCAACCTGATGGTTTCCAGATCCAAGACAACGAGAATAAAGTCTACAAGTTGAAGAAATCCCTGTATAGACTCAAACAATCTTCAAGACAATGATACTTGAAATTCTACCAAGCCATTTTAGAAATATATGTTATGAGTCTATTAGATCACTATGTTTATATCTAGAAAAATGATGACAAGTTAGCAATATTGTCTTTATACGTGGATGACATATTGTTAGCAAGAAATTGTTAATATATGATTATAAAAACCAAAACTTTCTTGGCATCTAAATTTTAAATGAAAGATGTGGGTCTTGCAACCTATGTTCTAGGAATTATAATTTCAAGAGATAGAAATTCAAAATTATTATATTTAGACAAGGTGCTAAAAAGATTTAATATGGATAATTGTAATTTTTTAAGCACACATGTTTGCAAGGGATAAAGTCTTAGTAAAAGTATGAGTCCTCAAACTAAGTCTGAAATTGAGGAAATGAGAGATGTCCCATATGCTCTAACAGTAGGCAGCCTAATGTATGCTATGACAAGCACAAGACCTAACATCTGTCATGCAGTCAGATTGGTAAGTAGGTTTCAATCCAATCCAGGTCAGGAACATTGGCAAGCAATCAAAAGAATATTCAGATATTTAAAAGGCACTAAGAATTTGAAATTATGTTTTGGTTTGTGTGATCTAGACATAAAAGGATACACGGACGCGGATTTTGCCAGAGATGTAGATGATAGAAAATCTACAAGTGGTCATGTGTTCTTGTTTGGTGGAACGGCAATTTCTTGGTTAAGTAAGAAACAGAGTTGTGTTGCAAAGTACATTATGGAAGCTGAATACATAGTTTGCAACACAGCCGTTAGTAATGTGGTCTGGATAAAATGATTTGTTGACAGTTTAAAATTAAGTATACCTGCCAGACCAGTCAATATGTTTTGTGACAATCAGTCCGCCATCTGATTAATAAAAAGTGGAGCAAATAGCTCTAAGGGAAAACATATTAATGTAAATTATCACTATATTCAAGATATAGAAGAGATAGGAGAAATTAAAGTTAACTATATACCCTTAAAAGAGATGGTGGCTGCCGACTATAGACACTCCATTTTTGACCGCCCTTAAGACTTGGGCGCCACTGATGGTTTACTTGGTGGTGAAAGTTGTGCAGCGCAAGGGTTCGATTTCTTCAGCAAAGAGAGAGTCAAATCCTAACTTCATACCCCTTTTGGACTAAAACGATCTTGATCAAAAGATTTTGAGACCTTGAAACCCTCTCCTTCAAAATATTTTTGAAAATTTTTCTGCGATGTTCCGACGCTCGCATTTTGTTAAATGTCGCGCTTTTCGGTAAACTGAGTAAGGACAAAATGGAAATGAATGAAAGAGAGATGAAATATTTGAAAAATCTTTCAAAACACCTTGTTTGGGGGTTTGGAGTTGAAGAAAAGAGGAAAGGAGAGAAGAAAACTAGTTTGGAAGAAGTTCGGCATGAATCTGGGTAGGACCAAAATTGAGCAGCTTCACCAAAACAGGCATAACTTTTTGCATAGTTGGAATTTTGATGCAAGGCTGCCACCATTGGAAAGCTTACTTCTGGGGCTTCAATTTGGACATAAGAATGACTTGAAAAGGAGTCCAAACGAAGGAGTTAGGCTTGCTTCAAGTCAGGGACCAAGACTGATTTTTGCTACAGACCACCAAAGGAGTGTGCTGACTACTTTTTGAGCATGCTGACCATATGCCGACCAGAAATGATCCTTGCAGACCAAAAAAAGTGGTCAGTCGACCAATTGAGGTGGTCGATCGACCAGAAATTTCCAGAAAGCCCAGAATCTGCAGATATTTTGCTCCAGCTATTCCAGGCTATCCTGGATATTTCTGAATTGAGATATTTCGACCAATGTTCATATATTGCTATATATTAAGCTATATCTCATCATGTTAAAGGGTTGGCAAGTTTGGGGAGCCTCTCTCTCTAAAGTCTCTCTCTCTAGAATTTTGAAGAGTAAAAATTCCAGCCCCCTCCTTTTAGAAGCCTCTCTCTCTTCTTATTTTGAGTCTTAAGCTTAGAATCCCCTACACTTTTGCAAAGAGACACTTAATCAAACTTAACCACCATTGGGCTAAGATTCTTTGGGACTTTGTTTGAGCTCCAAAAGGTGATTTTAGCTTAGAATTGGGGCTGTTCTTGCTGCTATGCTTCAAGAGGTAAAAGTCTAACCTTTCAAGTTCTTTGTACACTATTGTTTTGCTATAATTTTCAACTACTTTGGGGCTGTTTTTGGGGTGGTGTTGAACTACAAAAACCTCTGTTTTTCCTCTATTTTTTAGTCCTTAAAGTGTTGGTTTGTGCCTTGTTTGGCTAGGGGGTTGTTCTCCCTTTTTGTTCCTTGGCTTGTGAGGCCTTTTGAGCCATCTTTCACCACCTTTCAAACCAACTTTTTTGGAATTTAAACCACTGAATTCTAGAGGAATTTCAATGGTGAAAATGTGGTTTTGAGGCCCCAAATGGGTGGGGGTGGTCCCCCTTCCTCTTGTCTTGTTAGCATGTGTTGTTGGCCTATCAAATGAGCATGTATTTCTCCCTTCTTGAGGCTTAGTTTGAGCATGTTTTTGTGAATTTTTTAAACATGTTATAACTCTGTTTTTAGTTGGTTTGATCACTTGTTGCATGCTTCTTACACTTGTAGTGTAAATCCTCTTTACTAGCCTTGCATGCCTAATGAGTTAGCTTGTTATTCTAGCATGTGTTGGCTTAGTCTCAGCCCATTTTTGGTGTTATTTTGACATGCCATAACTCTGATTTTTGTTGGTTTGGCCACCTCTTGCATGCTTTGTATACTTGTAGTGCAATTGTGCTAAATTGCCTAACATGTGCTATTGTTTTGGCCTCTAAATCTAGCCATTCTTAGCTTATTTCAAGCATGTTTTAGAACTCCATTTGGACTTTTTTAGGATTGTTTTGGGCTGCCTTAGTCATATGACTCATGTTTTGTATAGCTATAGTGCAAATGGCTTGACTAGTCTTGAGTTTTGAGTCCACTAGCATGCATTGCTTGGGCTATTTGCATGATTTAGTAGCATTTGATATATGATTTCAAAGCATGTTTCACTATCATACCCTCGTGTGTATCACTCTTTCAATGCTTTGGAGGGTTGTGCTTTATGCCTTAACCATGAGCCAATTGGCATGCATGCTTGCCTAAGCTTTTTGGGCTACCATCTCAGTGTGTTTTTGGTCTTATTTTGCCATGATACAACTCTGATTTTTGTTGGTGAAGCCATCTCATACTTGGTTTTGGTAGGTGTAGTGTAATCATGCTCATTGGCCTTGCATGCATCATGCTTTTGGCCTTTTATTCTAGCATATGTTGGCTATGTTCAAGCATGTTTTTGGCCTTGTTTTGACCTACCTTGGGACTGTTTTGAGTCATCTTGGCCCTTTGGGGCTTGCTTGATATGGCTATGGTGCAAGTGCATTAGCTAGTTTTGAGTTTTAAGGTATCTTGCATGCTTGGCTTAAGGTATTTGTTCATTATGGCATCATTTGGAATGATATTTCAGAGCAACTTAGTGTGGTCACACTTCCATATTTTTCACTCTTTAAGTGCTCTTAAGAGTTGTGCCCTTATGCCTAGTTGATGAGCGATAACATGAGCATCATTATCTTGCCTTTCATGCTATCATTTCGGAGTGTTTTGGCCACTATCTTGGCATGCATGAGGTCTGTTCAGGGTTGGTTCAGTCCATTGAGCATTGCATTATATAGCCTTAGTGTTGTGTACTTCACTAGCTTTCATGCTTAAGGACTCTTGCATGCTATACTTGTGTTGTTTGAGTGATATGGCATCATTTCTCACATAATTTCAGAGCATATAGCCTTTTTATACTCTCATTTTTATCACTCTTTCAATGCATTTGAGGGTTGAGCTTTGTGTCTTGATTGCGAGCCATGAGTTGAGCATGCTCTTCTTGCTTCTTGTGTTTGAGTTTCAGCACATTTTGGCCATTGTTTGGGCATGCATGAGGTCTGTCCATAGTTGGTTTAAGTCCATTGAGCATTGTATTGCATGCCTCTTGTATGATGCTCTTTACTTGCTTTGATACTTTAGCGCATTATTCATATGTTAGAACCTTGTGCATGCCACATTAACTTTGTTAGATAGGCATGTTGTGTGTGTTGCATTGTGTTTGGATTGGACGTCAAGCCAAACACGAGGAATGTGGCACATTTCATACTTGAAGTGATGAAACGTGCCTCATTTCTTGGTCGCCGACCCTCTTGATCATGCATGATAGAGGTGGAGGCCCTTATGTGTTACTTGTGCATTCATTGACATTGAATTGTGCAAACTTGGCTTCTCGGCCATCGTGCATTGCGATGCTCGGTTGGTGGCCCGAGAGTCAAGTACCGCACTCCTTTGAGCTTAAGAAATGATAGGGAGGGTGGTTATGCACACATATCTTGCAAATACACTGCTATGCCCCTTGTTGTTCTCTACTGCAGCAAAACTGGAGTTTAATAAATTTTTTGGTCTACAGCCAGTTTTTCTGGTCTACAAGTGGTCTACAGCCAAATTTTCTGGTCTACAGCCAGTTTTTCTGGTCTACAAGTGGTCTACAACCAGTTTTTCTGGTCTACAAGTGGTCTATAGCCTCATTTTCTGGTCGGCAGCCCTCCAGGAGGTCCCCATGTTAGAGCAGAAGCAGTTTGGAAGTTTGTGCAGCTTTCAGAGAACAAATCAAATGCAAACAGAGGCAATTCTAGGCATAGTAATGGATTTCCGAGCAAGGCAATCGAGAGCATGCATCCTTCATTGCTCAAGGCAGAGCTGTGGCAGCCTAGTTCACATACCTCACATGCTTAGTTAGTTACCATGATTAGTTAATTTGTTAATTAATTAAAGTGTTGTAATTAGTAGTAATTAGTTGTAGCTAGTTATTCAATTTATGTTGTGTAATAATTAGTATAATTAGTCTAATTAGCATAATTAGATTAGTTGTTAGCTTAGCGTAGCTAATTAGCTTATTATTATTTGGACCCTCCGTCGAGAGGGCAAATTTTGTAATAAGTGTGCGTGTGTGTGTGAATGTCTTCCAACCCCACGTCTTTCTCCCTTTTATTTACCAGCTTTTGATGGTTAGTTTTAGGGCATATTTCAATTAGCATACT
This sequence comes from Camellia granthamiana, assembly GCA_036172215.1. Taxonomy (NCBI): domain Eukaryota; kingdom Viridiplantae; phylum Streptophyta; class Magnoliopsida; order Ericales; family Theaceae; genus Camellia; species Camellia granthamiana. Next base: position 70,654,627 of record CM069905.1, read on the forward strand.
TATGCTTCGCATGTTTGCATTCATTCATTCGTCTTGCATGCACCGGGCTCCGCGCATCATTCAAACTGCATTGTATTTCAATACACTTTCTTGAATACGTGTTTCAAAGCATGTTATCAAGTGTTGCATTCATATGCCATTCTAGATAGCCGAGCCTATTTTAGTTGCATTTTTGCATGTGTTGCATTAGGCATCTTAACATAAGCTAGGATCATACATGATTTCTAACTAGCTTCTGTTTTGGCTCGGAGTACACTGTGAGTGTTTATGCTTTAGCATCCTTGCATGTATGTAAGTGACTGCCATGATAGCATGCTTGCCATGAGGCTAACTGCTTAATTGCTATAACAGCATGAATGCCTGTGGATGAAGGCTTCATTGCTTGAATTGGAACAATTCATCAAAATGTGAGTTTTAAGCCCACTTCGCGGAGTGGCAAATCATGTTGTTTTAAGCCCACTTGAGGATGGCAAATCCGCGTCTTAGCTTACTTGAGGGTACCAACTTCAAACCATTTTCGAAAAACAAACATGAGATGTTTTATTCCAAATTGAGTGATTTAGTCTATACTTGTATGCTGTACGCATCATATAGTAAGGTTAGCTAATAAACCAGAATAAGAACACATGTGTTTTCAAAAACAACATATCATGTTAATAGAGGCCGATCTTTGATCGGGCGAGCGGGGGTGCTCATTTCAGGACCTTCCCCTCTCGTACCTAAGTTCCCGAGCCGAGGCAACTTTGGTGATGACGGACACGTAGCCTTAGGCACAAGTCCGGGTTTCCTAAATTTCTCAAAATAAAATATTTAGGCGGCGACTCTGAAATCTGGCAAAGCAGTCCATGTTTGGCGCTTTTTGATTAAAATCGATTTTCCAAAACGATTTGCCAGATTTGGACTCTTTGGTGATTCATCAGTCTTACATCGCACTTTGTGAGATTAGATTCAGAACCGTGACAGGAGTCCGAACTATGGTAGCTAGAACCCAATTCGCGCCCTCGTGCGCGGAGCGAGTTTGGAACGGTCTACAGTTTCTGGCGACTCTGCTGGGGATTTAGAGAACTTGACTCGAACATCATGATATGTAGTTTTGTTTACACTTATGTGATTCTTTGCATTGCATTTGCATAGGTGCGCCTAAGTCACAATGTTTGCCATTTGCTATTCCTTAACGGTTTGTCGAAGGCTTGCTTTGAGAAGCGTGCCATAAGGCTGACCGGTTACGAGCTCTGCCACGATGGGAGCACAAATCTCGGTTTGTACCGAGGCACCTTTTTCGACCATTCGATCTAGTTGCATATTGGAAGCCATAGTGACCATTCCAAACTAGGACAGGTTGCTTACCCGAATGTAGATTGTTTGAAACTGCTGTGTGCGTAGTGAAACCCTAGCTCCTGACAAAATAGGACAGGGAAACCCTACCCCACCATAGGGGTGTTTTGGCTCTTACTTGCTTGGTATGTGCTGTCAGAGTGCGTCTCTACAGGTTATATGTATCGGTTGCAAGTCTGAGTATCGGCCTGAGGGTATCAGTTTACAAGCAGAATTTTGGGCAGAATTCTGTAGGGTGCATAGTCATTCAACTATGCTCATGTCCGTTCTAGTGAAATCAGGCTAAGATGTTATCTGTTTTCTCTTTTGTAAGGTAGTCTGGGAACCATAGCCTCAGAAGGCTCCAATATCCCCCGGGTGCATTGGACTTGTGTTGATAGACTTTGTCAGGTCAGAGATTCAGTTCAAGGGCAACCAGTGTTACCTTCACCGAAGGCAAGGCAAAGAAAGGCCAGTCAGGGCTCACCGGTTCAACTGATCCGACAGTCACCAGCCACATCACCTTTGTTCTAACTCAGCAGACCGTGATGGCACAGAGTCCGGAAGAAGTTGTGGCCATGACAGCGACATTAAATCAGGGAACTGCTATACAGGATGAGACCAATGCTGAAACGCAACGCCCATCTGGGGTATCTGCCTCACATCTAGCTTCGGGACCCCAGCCGAACTTTGACCCACTTCCACCAGCTGAAGATTTGCAGGGTCCAAATCCCCGAGAAAGGTTTACTCAAGCTCAAGTGTTCAGATCCCTAGTGCAGTCTAATAAGAGGCTTTATCCCCTTGATATTAATGAGCTTAATCCGACTGTAGTGAAAATTCGAACCTTGATAAGCAATTCAAAAAGGCACAGGGCCTTAACTCCATTCCCGACATTGAGGATGGGTACACCGAAGCTGCCGTACGGCTCCCAGACAAATTCAAAATGCCACATATTGACCGTTTCGACGGGTCTGGAGATCCTATGGTACATATCCGACTTTTCTTGGATGTCTTGAAGCCGATGGGCCTGACTAAGCCACAGAAACTCTCTTTGTACGGAAGAACCTTGTCAGGTGTAGCAGCCACTTGGTACGCCAAGTTGAAGGATACGGTGAAGCAGAACTGGGAAGAATTGGCTGAGGCATTTGTCGATCAGTACTCTTACAATACCAAAGTGGAAATGACCACCCAAGAGCGGCTGAAGTAAAACAATAATTTCGACGCAGGTCAACAAATGAGGAATGTGTGCGGCTGAAGTCGTCAATGGTGATTGGGTATAGACTATGAACCCAGCACTGAAAATTGATATTGTTCATTTGAAATATAGTAAATTGAAGTCATTTGGAGTATGTTGTCAGTGGGAGAATACATTCGTACGGGTGCAGTCAGATTGGTGGCAAAAACGTGTGCACGTGTGACCAAATCACAATCGGACGTTGATCTATGAGGTAATTTCATAAATAAAAGTTGGTATGAGGCAAAATTTTGGTACCAAGATAAACATGTTCAACTCAGGTTTTATCACCAATATTATAGTGTGCTCAGGTGGGAAATGAAGGTATGAGAGGTGTTCACACCAAAATATAATAAATCTTCTCACACCAAATCAGAGCCCCATCTATGGAGTGATTTCTAAACCTTTCCGTAGGAAAGAAGAATTTAGAAAATGGTTTGAAATTTGAATGAAAAGACACAATGTTTTGTGAAGCATTATGTCTCTTGGATTATATTCCTACGGGTGTGACTTCTCTATAAAGACACCATAATATCTATAAATACTACGCCAAGAGCAATGTAGAAATTCACTTTAAAAACCAACGAATTCTATCAATCTTTGCATTCTCTTGCGTGATAAATCCCCTAACGGGATCACCAATCAATTAGCCATTGTTTGTTTATCTTACAAAAATTACCACACGTCCTTTCTTTGCGTTTAAATTTGGATAGATTTTTCCAAAAGATTTCCTTTTTTTTGTTGTTGTTAAAACAGTTTGCAATAGATTAAAAAAAAAAAAAAATTTGATTGATTGTAACAAATTAAAATTTGGACAGATAGAAAACAAATTAAACATATAGGGTTTGGTTTGGTTTGGTTTGGCTTGGCTTATTGCGGTAGATAGGGGTTGACTTGCTCTATATTTCAATAGATAGGATTTGGTTTGGCTTGGTATTTAAACAGATGAAAAAATATAAAAAAAATTGAACAAATGGAATTTCAACAGATAGAATTTAGAGAAAAAATTTGAATAGATATTTGAACAAAAAAAGGAAAAAATTAAATAAATAGTCAAAAAAATTAAACAGATAGTCAAAAAATTAAATAGATAGTCAAAAATTTGAACAAATAGATATAAATTTGAACAAATAGAAAATAATTTGAACAGATAAAAAAAAGTAAACAGATAAATTAAGGCGTAAAATTGAAAACAAAATGTCCTCTAAAACAATAAAAAGTACTTCTCACCAAACTATTTCACAAAGGGTGGAACTTTTACCAACAAAAAGTATTCACTGGACTTAATGCCTTATACCCACCTAAATTGGACTTTTCAACAATTTTATCTTTATTATTTAAAATATGCTTAAATATAAACAAATTATTTCCGAAAAATGTTTAAAAATACAATTGACTGTTAAAAAATTAAGGATTCATTTGGATGATAATATTTTAATCCAAAAGGCTTACAAAAAAATGGAAGATTTCTTCTCATTCTCTCTACTTTTTATGCTTTTTTTTTTTAAGAAAAATTAAAAAGTTATTCCTAATTATTTTAATTTTTTTTGCCATATATTTTAACCAAAAAATAACTAAAAAATCCACTTTAGAAATGAACCCTAAATAGGGCAAATAAATTCAATTTTAGCAATTTCTCATTAAATTAATTGATCTTTCAATGGGCCAATTGTAGTTTAGAACATCTTTAGGTGATCAATTTTAGTTTTAAACATCTCCTCATGGAGAATGTGGGAGTCGAATAAATGGCAGAATCAGAAGCGTACACTCTAGAAGACAGATATTACTCGGCTCTATCATGCATGATCAGGAGGCCGAATGCAATAGATAGGCCGAGTATCTATTGAACTATGGAGCCGAGTAAATAAGAGGATAATGAGTGAAAAGTGGGCCTGGCCCCGAGGCCCAGAAAACAAGTATAAATAAGGGAACAATAGACTAAGAAAGGTATATGAGAATTAATATGCTTAACTTAAAATACAAGTAACCCAGAGAGAGTAGAGACTGACTTGTCTGTCGGAGTGCTAATTTCGGCACCCCCGACCGGAGTGTTCATTTCCTTTCAGGTGTCTATTTGAGGATCAGGAGCGTCTCCCAGGACCAGAAGAGTATTTCCAAACCACTTCTCCACAATTGGCACTATCTGTGGGAATACTCAAATATATCCATGGCAGGCGTAACAGAAGACCCTCCGATAGTCACTGATGAAACCACACAAAGAGACGACCTCACTCCAACAAACATGCTTGGCCCGGAGACTATCGCCGCAAGACGTACCTTGAACTTCGCCTCACCTTCGACTTCGGGGCATGAGACAATGCAGGCGATCATGGAACAAGCAAAGCAAAACGAACAAAGGTTGGAGAACATGATCGCTGAGAACGAACGTCTCCGTCAAGATTTGGCCTTGGAAGTGGCGAAGTCCAAACAAGTTGTACGCCTAGATCCGAAACGACCTCCGAGGGCAGGTGGTCGACGACCTTGAGCCCGACAAGACGACACTGATAGCGACTCCGACTCATTATCCCCGGAGCCCAAGCAAAAGGAGCGACCTGAAACTACTAGTTCTTCTGAAGAGAGTCCCCGTATAAGGCATAAGCGAAGAAGAAACAGTTCAGATAAAGAAAACCAGCACGATCCCTTTGTACGACGGATTGCAAAAGCAGTGCTACCTAAGAAATTCAAAGCACCGTTATTCACCTTGTACGACGGTAAATTAGACCCCACCGATCACATTCGCCATTACAAGCAAGCCATGACGATGCATGCAGACGATGAGGCTCTCATGTGCAGAATATTTCCGAGTAGTTTGGGACTACTAGCTGTCAGGTTGTATTATAAACTGGAGCCGGCTTCGATTAAAAGCTTCCACTAACTCCAAAAATCCTTTAGGGAAAAGTTTATCACTAATGAGGTCTAGCCAAAGCAGGCCGATTCCCTCTGGACGATGCAGATTCAACTGGGAGAAACCCTTCGTGCATATTCGGCGCGGTATTGGGAATGTTTCAATCTGGTAGACGATGCTTGCAATGACTCCATAGCCATCACCACCTTCAAGATGGGGCTGCATCCCGACAGTGCCCTCCGCAGCTCTTTGACCAGATAGCCCCCCAAAACAGTTTGGTCATTGATGAAGAAAGTTGAAGAATACTGTAAAGTGGAAAATGATGCCTTGCGGGTTAAAGCCGGAAATGTGACCAACAAGACGACTCCTGCTGAAATTGCTCAGCCATTAAATTCTGTAGCACCTCAGAGCCCTGAGCCACGGTATCGGGCAAAACGAGATAAGAGACGGGATTCTCACCAATCAAGTGACCAATGCTCCCACCGAGCGAATGAACAGCTACAAGTTGACAGCAGGCGCACAACGCACGTCGACAAGAAATATACTGAGTTGTTAGAGCTGATCAGCACTGTCATGTCCAAAATCCAACATCTTCCGTTCTTCAAGTGGCCGTAAAAAATGGTGGGACCTCCCGATACTCGAAGACGGGATAGGCAGTGTGAGTATCACAAGGATCATGGCCATGAAACTAAGAGTTGTTATGCGTTAAAGGATCACCTGGAGGAATTGGTGTAGGATGGTTGGCTATAACAGTATGTCTGAAAAGGCAACTCAACCAAAGCAATAGCCCTAAGACAGGATTCCCTTCCACTCGGCGTGATCCACATGATATACAGCCTACCAATTTCATCCTTGGTGCATACGATTCAGTCGAATCCCGATCCTCAAAATCAACTCACTCCAACTAAGCAGCCCCATGAAGCTGCAAGTATTTATTTTGATGATTCAAATTTGGCCGGTGTGACACTTCCCACATCAATCCCTTGGTAATTAAGTTATGCGTAAACCGATTCACAGTTGAGCGCGTACTCATTGACTGAGGGAGCACATCGGAGGTTATGTACTACAACACATTCACCAAACTCGGCTTCTCTGAATTGGATCTCTCCCCGGCCCCTTATCCACTATTCGGCTTCAACGCCAATCCAGAATACCCGTTGGGGAAAATCACACTACCCATTCGAGCGGGCTCCCAAACAGTGGATGTGGAGTTCTTGGTCGTGAAGTTGCCATCGCCGTATAATCTCATCATGGGGCGGACTTGGTTGCATACTATGCAGGCTGTGCCAAGCACCTATCATCAGCTGCTTTGCTTCCTGATAGCACGCGACATTGAGCAAATCCGCTGTTCACAGACGTCGGCACGAGCATGCTATGTCCTTGCTGGAAAGACACTGAAGGAGTTGCAAGTGAATTCCATTGAGGTACCGGATCGGGAGAGCCTCAATGATGTTGGGCGGCTCCCGAGTGAAAAGGCCACGGAAGACCTAGATCGAGTTAAAATCAACGGCAACCCAGACAGGTTCTTCATGGTCGGCGCCTCCCTCAATCAAGCCGACAGACAGTAGCTAATTTCCTTCCTACTCGGCAACCTTGATGTTTTTGCGTGGACTCCATATGCGATACTGTAGACACCCTATTTTTGACCACCCTTAAGACTTGGGCACTACTGATGGTTTACTTGGTGGAGAAATGTGTGCAGGGCAAAAGTTCAGTTTTTTCGGCAAGGAGAGAGACAAATCTCAACTTCATACCCCTTTGGGACCAAAATAATCTTGATCAAAAGATTTTAGACCTTGAAACCCTCTTTTTCAAAATGTTTTGAAAATAAAATTTCTACGATGTTCCGATACTCGCATTTTGTTAAATGTCGCGCTTTTCGGTAAACCAAGTAAGGACAAAGTGGAAATGAATGAAAAGAGATGAAATCTTTGAAAAATCTTTAAAAACACTTTGTTTAGGGGTTTGGAGTTGAAGAAAAAAGGAAAGGAGAGAAGAAAACTAGTTTGGCAGAAGTTCGGCGTGAATCCGGGTAGGACCAAAACTGCGCGGCTTCACCAAAACAGGCATAACTTTTTACATAGTTGGAATTTTGATGCAAGGTGGTTCCATTGGAAAGATAACTTCTGGGGCTTCAATTTGGACACAAGAATGACCTGAAAAAGAGTTCATATGAAGGAGTTATGGCCATTTGAAGTTGGACCTGGAGAGCAGAATTTTCCTGCCGACCACCTGAACCTTTTGAACCCTTGTTTTAGCTTCTTGAGGAAGCTTGAACCTTTTGAACCCTTGTTTTAGCTCTCTTGAGGAAGCTTGAACCTTTTGAACCTTTGTTTTAGCTTCTCGAGAAAGCTTGAATCTTTTGAACCTTTGTTTTAGCTTTTTGAGAAAGTTTGAACCTTTTGAACCTTTGCTTAGCTTCTTGGAGAAGCTACCAAGAAGCTTGAACCTTTGCTCTAACTTCTCCAAGAAGCTTGAACCCTATTGTTTCTCTATAAGAGAGGGTCTCCCTCTCCTTTAAAGAGGTTGAAAAAATTGTCTAAGGCACAAGGGTTGTAACTCTCTCTATATCTCTATATTTAGGCTTAGAAAGTGCTGGTTCTTGACCCCTTTGCACCACAACTCTTAAGCACACACCTCCACTATTGTTCTAAGGTTCTTGGAGGGTCTTGAGAGGTCTCAAATGGCTGGTTTTTGGTCCAAGAAGCTGCTGTCTTTGCTAAGCTACAAGGGTAACTCATTTCCCCTCTTTTAAGCATTATCTTGATCCTTCTCTTAGCCTTATTTGCATACATATTTGAGCTTTGTTGTCAACTAAAAAAAGCTTCATATTTAAGTGTTTTCATGTTTGTTTAAGATCATTTTGGTGTTGGGGGTCATCTACCCTCTTGCATGCTTGTTTTGGCCTTATTTTGTGCCATGCCGTAAGGCATTCGAGATAGTCTTTGCTTGGCCTTCCTACCACTGAAATCCAGTGGATTTTTAGTGGTGGTTTTGTGGTTTTGAGGGCCAAAATCAAAGAGGGGTGACCCTCTCTCTTTTGGCCTTGTTTGTTTGCATATTTGGCCTTTCAAAGGAGCCCATATTTTCATACTTCCAAGCCTTGGTTTAGGAACTTTTTGGTGATTTTTGAGATCTGTCTAGGCTTTGTCTATAGTTGTTTTGGCCACCTTTTGTTTGCTTCTTACATGTGTAGAGCAATCCCATTCATAGCTTATCAAAGGAGCATGTCATTCTTGCATGTATTGACCATGTTTCAGTGGGTTTTTGGTCATATTTTGGCATTCCATGATTCTTTTTTTGGCTGGTTTGGTGGCCCCTCACATGCTTTATAGGCTTGTAGTGTAAATCATGCTTATTAGCTCACATTGCATGTTGTTTTGGCCCTCTATTCTAGCACCTTTTGGCCACACTCCAAACATGTTTTGTTCATATTTTGGGCTGCCTTAGCTTTGTTTTTAGGCCTCTTGGTCGATTGGTGCTTGCCATGCATGGTTGTAGTGTAATAGCCTACCTTACCTTTGAGTTTTGGGGACCCTTGCATGTGTTGCTTGAGGCATTTTAGTGTTTTGGCATCATTGAATATGATATTTCAGAGTTTATAGGTGTGCCATATTCTCATGTTTATCATGCCATCAATATGTTTGAGAGTTGTGCTTTTATACCCCATTTGTGAGCCATTGCATGAGCTTCATTTTGGTGCATGTCAAGCCATCATTTTTGCTCATTTTGCCACTTTTTCGGACCTGCATAAGGTCTGTTAGAAGTTGGTTTGGTCATTTGAGCATTGCTTTGTATACCTCTAGTGTAATGTGCTTCACTAGTTTCGGTACTTGAGCCTTCCAACGTGCATTGTGTGAGTCGTTTGCATGATTCAGAGCCTTTTTTTATGCTATTTCAGAGCTGGAATATGTGTCATTGTATGCCATATGTCATCCTTGCCATGCTCTTAGAAAGTTGCATCTTGTGCCCTTGGCTTGGAGCCTTTGCATTGTGCATGCTTATGTGTGTCTTGTTGCTTTGATTTCATCATCCATTGGCCACTGAGTTGGACATGGCTGAGGCCTATCCATCTTGGTTTAAGTCCATTTAGCATTGAGCATGCCATGAAGTTCGTCGCATTGAGTATGCTATTTGACATTCGCATTGTGTATGCTAGTCTCATTTTGTCATATTGTTGCATGCTTATGATTGTCTCGCATTGAGTACGTGTACATTAGCATTGTGCATTGTGTATGCCATTAGCCTTGCTAGGTTGTTCATGTTGCATTCCATATTGACATTGTGTATGCTAGGTGCATGTTTGCATGTTTCACTCCTTGCATGTTTGCATGACCAAGTTGCAGTGCATTTAGTTTGCATGCTAGAGTCGCATTGTGCATGCCATACTTGTTGCATTGTGTTTGGAATAGGAGTCAGTCCAAACACGGGAAACGAGGAACGTTTTGTACTCAAAGTGACGAAACGTACCTTAATTCCCGGTCGCCGACCCTCTTGACTAATACATGATGGAGTTTAGGCATTTATGTGTTCATATGTGCATTCATTCCATATGAAGTCGTGCAATTCGACTCCTCGGCCATCATGCATCGAGATGCGTGATTGGTGGCCCGAGGGTCGAGGACTACACTCCCTTGAGCTTGTGCAATGATGAGAGAGTGGTCGTGCACACATTTGTTGAAAATACCTTTCTATGCCTCTCTCTTGCTTTGTGTTGCAGAAAACCAGGAACAGGAGGCAGAAACTGGTCGGCCGACCAGCTTTTCTGGTAGGCCAACCACCTCTTTTGGTCTCCACCACAAAAGGTGGTCGGCAGGTGGTCTCCAAGGCCAAGGGCTGGTCGGCAGCCTTCCCACAGCTTCCCAGGGTGGAGTTTCAGCCTTCTGGAGCCTTATGCAAGTTTCTGACATCAATTGCAACAAAGGCGAGTCGGGGCGTCGCGAGGGATTTCCCGACAAGGCGGTTCAAGCATGCATGCATCCTTTTTCAATCAAAACAGAGCCGAGGCAGCCTACTTCATGCTAGTTTCCTTCCTTACTTAGTTAATTCCATAATTAATTAATGTTGTGTAATAATTAGTTTAATTAGCTTAGATTAGCTAGTTTATTCTGTACTATTCATTCGGACCCTCCAAGAGAGGGCAATGTTGTAATAAGTGTGCGTGTGTGTGATGCATGCCTTCCAACCCCACGTCTTTCTCCCTTTTATTTACCAGCTTATGATGGTTAGTTTTAGGGCATGTTTAAATTAGCATCTATATGTTCGCATGCTTGCATTCATTCATTTGTATTGCATGCACCGGGCTCAGCGCATCATGCTAATTGCATTATATTTCAATTCCAAGTTGAATACATGTATCGATTGTTGCATCTCATATGCCATCTCCGAATAGCCGAGCCTATTGTAGTTGTATTTTTGCATGTGTTGCATTAGGCATTCTTAGCGTAGTTAGGATTCATGCATGATTTCTAATTAGCTTCTTTCTTTGGCTCGGAGTACTCGGTAAGTGTTTATGCTTTAGCATCCTTGCATGTGTGTGAGTGACTGCCATGATAGCATGCTTACCATGCGGCTATGTGCTTATGTGATATAACTACCTGAATGCTCGTGGGTGAAAGTTGGATTAGTTGAATTGGAACAATTCATTGATTGCGAGTTTTAAGCCCACTTGAGAGTGGCAAATCACCATGTTTTCTTAAAGACCACTTGAGGGTGGCAAATCCACGTCTTAGCCTACTTGCGAGTAGCACCATCAAACCATCTTTCAAATAAACAAACATGAAATGTTTTGTTCTAACTCAAACGATCCAGTCTATACTTGTATGTTGTGTGCATCACATAGTAATTCTAGGCTAATAACCGGAATAAGAGCACATAATGTTTTCAAAACTCGATATCATGTTTAGTAGTGGCCGATCTTTGATCGGGCGAGCGGGGGTGCTCATAGCTGACCTTCCCCAATCGTACCCAAGTTCCCGAGCCGAGGCAACTTTGGTGATGACGGACACCTGGCCTTAGGCACGAGTTAGGGTTTCCTAAATTCCCCAAAAATAAAATATTTAGGTAGCGACTCTGTATCTGGCAAAACAGTCCATGTTTGACACTTCTTTCTAAAAAATAGTTTTTCAAAACGATTTGCCAGATTTAGACTCTTTGATAATTTATCGGTCTCGCATTGCGGTTTGCGAGATTAGATTCAGAACCGTGACATTTGAGTCCGAATTGTAGTAAGCCTAATGAACAAAACGGGATTTCTCCCGGGACGTTCGAGTGCCTCTACAGATGTCAGGTGTAGATCCGTTTGTTTCGCAACACCGTTTAAATGTTGACCCTAAATGCAAGCCGATCATTCTGAAAAGCCGGCGATCAGCCGCAGAGCACACTGCTGCAGTTGTTGAAGAGGTTGACCGGTTGCTTGACGCCGCGACAATCAGGGAAGTGACCTACCCTACATGGCTCTCTAATACTGTGGTTGTGAAGAAGAAGAATGGAACCTGGCGAGTCTGCGTTGATTTCACGGACCTAAACAAAGCCTGCCCCAAAGATTGTTTTCCTCTCCCAAGGATAGACCAACTGGTAGATACTACAGCACGTCATCAGCGCATGAGCTTCCTCGATGCCTACAGAGGCTACCATCAAATTGTCATGCATCCAGAGGACCAAGACAAAACTACATTCCTCACCCCAAGAGGAACCTATTGCTATAAGGTTATGCCTTTTGGGCTGAAGAATGCAGGGATAACTTACCAGATACTAGTCACCACCATGTTCAAGGAGCAACTCGGCTACACTATGGAAGTATACATCGACGACATGGTGGTCCAATCCAAGGAAGAGCGGAATCATATAGCCGATCTGGAGGAGACATTTGGCATTCTACGCAAATACAAAATGAAGTTGAATGCTTCCAAATGTGCGTTTGGGATCGGCTCTGGCAAGTTCTTGGGTTACATTGTCAACCACCGAGGAATCGAGGCCAACCCAAGGCAAATCACAGCAATCTTGGAACTCGACTCCCCTCGTTCAGTAAAAGAGGTTCAAAAGTTGATGGGGATGGCCACCGCACTCAACAGGTTCATCGATCGGTCTACAGATCGCTGCTGACAATTCTTCCATACACTGCGGCAGGGCAAGGCTTTCGGATGGTCCGCCGAGTGCAAAGCCACTTTCAACGGTCTCAAAACCTACCTCCGATCAGTTCCACTCTTGACAACACCTTCGGCAGACGACCCGCTCATCTTGTATCTGACAATTTCCGATCGAGCCGTCAGCGCCGTACTGATTAAGGAAGAGCTGGGCGAGCAGCGGCCAGTGTATTATGTAAGCAAGGCAATGGTCGATGCCGAAACACGCTACCTGCCACTGGAGAAACTCATCCTAGCCCTAGTCATGGCGGCGAGAAAACTGATGCATTACTTCCAGGGGCACAGCATCGGGGTGCTAACAGATTACCCCCTCCGATCAGTACTACGCAGTGCGGAAGCATCAGGACACGTTTCAAAGTGGGCTCTTGAACTCGGCCAGTACGATATTCAGTTTCTGCCTAGAACCTCCATCAAGGGACAGGTGCTTGTCGACTTCGTGGCCGAATTCACGGGGGGTCTTGCCGACTTCAAGTCTGACGAAGTTCAACCTAAGCCGAACTGGAGAATTTATGTTGGGGAGATTTGGCAGTTGTACTGTGATGGATCATCCAATCAACGAGGCAGTGGGGTAGGAGTAGTAATCATGGCTCCCGACGGCGCAATAATCGAGCAGGCTGTCAAGCTCGGCTTCGAAGCATCAAATAACGAAGCCTAATACGAAGCCCTTCTAACCGGTTTGCGGAACGCACATCTTCTGGGTGCTCGACGCTTGCTTGTATTTTGTGATTCAAAACTGATGATCAACCAGCTAAAGGGGGAGTACGCGGCAAGAAACGACTATATGGCGGCATACATGAAAACGGCTAACTCCTTGCTGGCAAAATTTGACCATCATGAATTGAATCAGATAATACGTGATCAGAACACACATGCAGATGCCCTGGCTTGCCTTGCCTCCGCCATTAACTCAGAGATTAAACGGACCATCGAAGTAGGATTCATCCCAGAGTTGAGCATCGGCCCTTCGGAGGAAGTCCAGTTAAATGTCATAGAATCTGGACCAAGTTGGATGGATCCCATCGGTGCATTCCTATCTTTCGAACAGCTCCCAGCGGATAAGAAAGAAGCACACAAACTGCAAAACAAAGCCCTGCGATACTACTTGGATCCGCAAGGAAAGCTTTATAAAAAATCTTTTTCTGGTCCATACCTGGAATGTGTACACCCGAAAAAAGTTGAAGAGCTTCTGACTGAAATACATGAAGGCAGTTGTGGTGCCCATTCCGGCGGACGCTCTTTGGCCCATCGAGCTATAACATAGGGGTATTATTGGCCGACAATGAGAGCTGATGCCGAATGCTATGTGAAGAAATGTGAACAATGCCAGAAGTTCTCCCCGTTAACCCACCTGCCTGCTGAAGAGTTAAGCTCTATCACCAGCCCCTGGCCATTCGGCCAGTGGGGTCTTGATATTGTAGGACCATTGCCGAGGGCCCCAGGGAACAAGCAATACTTGATCGTCGCGACAGATTACTTCACAAAATGGGTCGAAGCAGAGGCATTAACGCACATTCGAGATGCCGATGTTAAGCGCTTTGTATGGAGAAATATCATAACACGATTTGGCATTCCAAGAGCTCTTATCTCAGAAAACGGCATCCAGTTTGATTGTGGCATCTACCGAGAGCTATGCAGCAAGTATGGTATCCGGCCTTACTTTTCTACGCCGGCTTACCCACAAAGCAATGGTCAAGCCGAAGCCTCTAACAAATCCATCTTGGACGGCATCAAGAAGAGGCTGGAGAAAGCTAAAGGCAAATGGGTTGAAGAATTGCCGAGTGTATTGTGGGCTCATCGGACTACGCCGAGACGATCCACTAGAGAAACGCCGTTTGCTTTATGCTTTGGAACCCAGGCGATTATACCCTTGGAGATCGGCCACCCAACCTTGAAATCGCAAGTTTTTGATATGGGCTGAAACGACATGATGTTGGCTTTGGAGTTGATTCTGATCGAAGAACGAAGAGACCGTGCCCTTGCGTCCATGGCACGGTACCAGCAGTAGCTTGCCAAGTCATATAATCAACGTGTTCAGCTGCGCCGCTACACACCAAGAGAGTTGGTCCTGAAGAAGGCACTTCCAACTGCCAAGAAACTGGCTGATGGAAAATTGGGTCCAAACTGGGACGGCTCCTATCAGATTGATTCAATCGCAGGAGTAGGGGCATATCGGCTCAAAGACATGTCAGGAAGGAGTCTACCACGGCCTTGGAATTCCACGCATTTACGCAAGTTTTATCATTGACCCGACTTGTGAGGAATGATACTAATTTAGAACGATTTACCGTGTACACATTCCACTTTTGTAATACAAAGATTCCTGTTTATTCATTGCGCAATCTAGTTCAAAAGTGCTCCGATAAAAGATAAGTCTCCGGATTCGGAGCCCTCTTTAGTACATGACACCTTTGTATTATTGACCCGACTTGTGGGGAATGATACTAATTTAGAACGGTTTACCGTGTACACATTCCACTTTTGTAATATAAAGATTCCTGTTTATCATTGACCTGATTTGTGGGGAATGATACTAATTTAGAATGGTTTACCGTGTACACATTCCACTTTTGTAATGCAAAGATTCCTATTTATTCATTGTGCAATCTAGTTCAAAAGTGCTCCGATAAAAGATAAATCTCCGGATTCGGAGCCCTCTTTGGTGCATGACACCTTTGGGCCGACTAAGACTCCGGATTCGGAGTGCCCTTCGTGGATGTTATGATTGGCCAAGATAACTCTCCAGATTCGGAGCCCCATTGGTGTATGACACTTTTGGGCCGACTAAGACTTTGGATTCGGAGCGCCCTTCGTGGATGTCACGATTGGCCAAGATAAGTCTCCGAATTCGGAGCCCCATTGGTGCATGACACCTTTGGGCCGACTAAGACTCCGGATTCGGAGCACCCTTCGTGGATGTCACGATTGGCCAAGTCTCCGGATTCGGAACCCCATTAGTGCATGACACCTTTGGGCCGACTAAGACTCCGAATTCGAAGCGCCCTTCATGGATGTCACAATTGGCCAAGATAAGTCTCCGGATTCGGAGCCCCATTGGTGCATGACACTTTTGGGCCGACTAAGACTCCGGATTTGGAGCGGCCTTTGTGGATGTCACAATTGGCCAAGTCTTCGGATTCGGAGCCCCATTGGTGCATTACACCTTTGGGCTGACTAAGACTCCGGATTCGAAGCGCCCTTCGTGGATGTCACGATTGGCCAAGATAAGTCTCCGGATTCGGAGCCCCATTGGTGCATGACACCTTTGGGCCGACTAAGACTCCAGATTCGGAGCGCCCTTCGTGGATGTCACGATTGGCCAAGTCTCCGGATTCGGAGCCCCATTGGTGCATGACACCTTTGGGCCGACTAAGACTCTGGATTCGGAGCGCCCTTCGTGGATGTCACGATTGGCCAAGTCTCCGGGTTCGGAGCCCTATTGGTGCATGACACCTTTGGGCCGACTAAGATTCCAGATTCAGAGCACAAGTCTCCGGATTCAGAACCCCATTAGTGCATGACACCGTCGAGCCTGGGTAGGATGAGGTTCCAAATTCCGAGAGCTGTATCCATATGTTTGGGCCGAATTCGCGGCACCTTGGGCAATTTACTTTTCGGCCAACTATGTATATTTTCATGATCATGGTCATTTTATCAACAAGTATAATTTCATACTATCATAGTTGGAATAAGAAGATCACAATATCATAATTAAATCCACTCATGAAATAGTTGGTACAATAACAAAAACATTCTAAAAAATATGTCCTCATTAAACTGCTTTCGAATACATTATTAATTAAACAATAAATAAATACAAAATGTATTTATTTTTACATAAAAGCATATTCGGCGCCACCTTCATCGTCACTCTTCTCTATCTCGTATGCGTCAAAGGGGAGATTGCGGCGATGATATAATGGTGAAGCCGACTGAACACCTGCTGCACGGAGGGCATCCGCGGCCTTCAGTGCCTCAATCCACCCATGCCGAAATCCCCAATTTTCACATTGGCAGACCTCCTCGGCGAGTTTTTCCCTGGTTTTTTCTATTCCGACCTTCCGGCCTTCATGGAAGCCTTTTTCGTAAGCCCTAGACTTGGCGGACTCAATCGCAAACATGCTAGCCGTATCCCGATCGGCGATCGCATGACTTATTAGCCGTTATGTCACCCTTTCCTCCACGATCAGGTTAGACTTTCCAGCCGATTGCTCCCCCCTAGCCTTGACCTTTCTCAGCTCACGTTCGGCCTTCTCCACGCGAGCTTCTAGGCTTCGAATGTGTTCGTCCCTCTGCTCTATCTCCCGTCGAGCAGCACGAAGACGCATACCGATTTCGTAGGAGGTGTACTGCCCCTTCACCGCCCCATGAATGTCCTCTCGGAACACTTCGAAGTCTCGTCGACCAACCATCGACTGCTGAACTTTTGGCAGAAAAATCTGTCGCGCAAATTCTACTGCCACATTTGGATCTCGGATGATTGAATCTGCCTCCGTCATCGGTTTGTTATCGACGCAAACTGCAAAGCTCAATGGGCGTGGTAGCCCACTGGCTTCACTGCGAGGACGAGGGGAACTGCCTCATTAGCGTTTCTCCCTTCTGGGTGACCTGCTTCGTTGACGAGGAGGTTGACGCCTCTCATGCTCAACAGATGCTCTAGCCCCCGTTCGGGGAAGTTTGCCAACTCGATTCATTGAGTCCAGCTCAGCCAGTGCCTTGCATTCCCCTTTGCTATTGAAGAATAATCTGCTAGACATTCACTCTTCGCTGTAGGGTTGAGTTTTGTTTAGTTCTTCATATAGGGTTGAGTTTTGTTTGGACACAACCCCCTCTCTAAATAATTCATGGGCGCACCGCGTTCCCGAGGTGACCTCATTAATGCACGCATTCCGTAAGCTGCCGACTTTCGATTTTCCAGCTTCACTCCCGACCAGGGCAAATCCCCTAATACAAACGATCAATGGCTCTCCACTCGAGTCGGCCAAATCCCTTGGCCTTAAGCCGAAAGGATCATGCCACAGCCATTCCATGAACGAGTCCTATTTGGCTTATCAAGCTCATGCACTGGCTGGGGCAAGGATAGATTTATTAATCTGATCGGCCAAGTATTTAAACCCAATGCCGATCGATTTATGCCATAGCCATTCCATGAACGAGTCCTATTCGGCTTATGAAGCTCATGCACTGGCTGGGACAAGGGCAGATTTATGCCGAAAGGATTGTACCTCAGCCATTTCACAAACCGGACTCATTCGGTGATCCAGTTCATATCTAAGGCAAGGGCAGATTCCTTAAATCTGAATCATGAATATCTCCCAACTTTTGTATCATCCATCTTTTTAATAGAATAATTGTCTATTCATTCAATTAAGTACAGAAATAACACAAAACAAGGGAAAATTTCATTGATAAACTGAATACAGACAGAGTATCACTTTATACATGAAGATCACCATGAGTAAAAATAAAATAAAAGAAAATACATTGAAAATCCTAGGCAAAAACAACCACTGTGGTGTCCTAAATCAATCCTCAGGGTCCTCAGGGTCAGACTCTAGTGGCTCGATGTCCACTTGCTCATATGGAATTGGCATTGCCAATGTCACATTTGCAGCAGCAAGGGCTTTGAGCCAGCCATGCTTGAATCCCCGGTTTTCAAATTTAGGAGCTTCCTCCGCGTAGCCTTCAAGGGCAGCGTCTTGCCCGGCCTCGTACACCTTGGAAGTCTCGGAGTCGGCTTTTTCTTTTGCCTTCTTCAATTCTTCCAATTCATTCTCCAGCCTAGCAATCATCTCTTGGGTTGACTTGAGCGCTTCATCACTCGCGCTTGCCCTCTACTCGGTGACCAATCTCTACTCTTCAGCATTTTTTGCCCTCTCCATTTCGGCCTCCGCCCTTGCACTCTCCATCGTCGCCCTTGCCGCCTCAAAGTTGGCCCTACTCCTTTCGCCCTCCACCTTTGATCTTAAATGGCCTGTTTCTTCAATGGCGTCATGCTGATGTCGCCCTATCTCGGCTATCCTGCCGACTGTCTGTAAAATAGAATGTTAAAACCAAAACAAATATACGCAGAAACACAAAAGATAAGATCAAGATATATACCAGAAGAGCTGTCTGAGCGGCCAATGCAATTGCTAACACGTCCGGCTCCGAGCAGAAAATCGCCTTGTTAGCCGGCAACGAAACCGACGAAGCCAGGCTCAACGCCACGGCTGGGTCTTTCACAGCCGATGCGTCAGAGGAGATCAGCACATTTTTTATCTTCGGCTGAACCACAAAAGGAACAACCACATCTGACTCCTCTAAACGCGGCCGTTTTTCGACTGGGATTTCTTCAGAGACGGCCTTAAAATCGGCGGGTCGCTTTTCCCTACCCTTATCAGCCTCTGGAGTCAAACATTCAACTGACCGTTCCGTCTTAACAGAAACAATTTGAGCCGTTTTAACAACGACAATCGGCTCGGATGATTCAGGGAGGGCAGTTTTGGAAGTAATGGCCTCGGCCTTCTGACGAGCAGCCAAACGCTCAGCATTCTTTTTTCGTGCCAGTTGAGAAAGAGATTCCTTCGCCATACCCTCAGAATAGGAGCCGGCGAATCTTCTAAACCAGTAAAAATATCTCCAAAGGAAAACTCCCCCCGACCCGAAGTGGACGGTAAGTTAGGCTGGTTAAGACTAGCTGCTTCAAACGCTGAGTTTAGAGCCTCGTCGACCTCTTCGGCCTCCGCAGCAAACTCTCTCGTTGGTTCAGCAACTACCTCGACCACCGGCTCTACGTCTCGCTCCAAATCAGATGCTTCGAAACCAATTTGCCTAAGGGTCTTAAAGCTGGGGAAGACAAGAGCCGTAAGATGCTGTTCGCCAGTTGGGATCGGAATATCGTCCGCGGCCGAGAACGTAGTATAAGTAGGCTCGTACCGCAGGAGTATATGGGCGGCTCTCCCTTGCTTCTGTACGTTTGGATGGCCAAAATACTTGAGTGCAGTCTTAATTTCCGCAAGGACTGCCTCGTCGGCCGAAGTTAAAATCTTCTTCAACTTATTGCCTGCATAAACAAAGGATTAGACTGGGAGAAAACTCCGAGTAAAAGAAAGATCAATAAACACGAGGAGTTACTCGGCAACCTGGTACACCGCTCCGTCTGGGTATAGAGTCTAGGCGATCTTCGCCTTTGCCGAATTCCTAGTTGCCTCGAACATTGACCATCACATCATCAACTCATTTGCCAGAGCTGGCAAGCATGGTTACCAAGTGATGGTTAGTGTCCTTGGCCCTGAAAAAGTAGTGCCCGAGCCGACCGAAGGATTTGGCTAAAGCATAGTAGTGTCGAATGGCCGGAATGCCAAGGTTGATCCTAAGGCGCCGGTTCAACTCTACGATTCCCATGATGATTCGAAAAAAAATTCATATTAGGTTGGGAAGGAATCAGACCCCAATGGCGGAAGACAGCCCTAAGGAATGGGTGTAGAGGAAAACGGATTCCGCCCTTTGCAATGGATAGGAGAGGAAAGACGATTGTATCTTGATCCTTCCTCTCCATATCAAGAGTATTGTCTATCACTAGAGATAGGTGGACATCTTCAGGGATAGAAAAATGTCGTCGGAACCCCGAAATACGACCCTCGGAAAGGAGGTCTTTCAAGTGCTTAGCCATTCTAGCGAGGACTCAAGGGTATGCCAAATCTAAAATAAACACGGAAAATAGGATTACAAAGAGAAGAGAAGAAAGCTTATGACAGGCAAAGGAGACAAGGAGAGACGGGGAGGAGTTGCAGAAAACGCGAGTCAGAGAAGCGATACCGACTGGCAATCTAGGAGGCTCAAATATTCGAAAAAGCATGCATTCAAAGGGATTGGAGTTTTAAATCGTAATAAATGCGAGAGATGCACGAATGAGGTGGGAAAGTATAATGATGACCGAAAGACGTATGCGTTCTGACATTCACATAGGGATAAGTGAAGCCGCCTAACTTATGTCTCTCTTGACTTTTCAAATTCGAAACCAAACACACCAATTAACTACCGTCAATGGGGAGTTTGGGGGGCAATTGTGGGAGCCAAATAAATGGCAGAATCAGAAGCGTACACTCTAGAAGACAGATATTACTCGGCTTTATCCTGCACGATCAGGAGGCCGAATACAAGAGATAGGCCGAGTATCTATTGAACTATAGAGCCGAGTAAATAAGAGGATAATGAGTGAAAAGTGGGCCTGGCCCCGAGGCCTAGAAAACAAGTATAAATAAGGGAACAACAGACTAAGAAAGGTATGTGAGAATTAATATGCTTAACTTAAAATACAAGTAACCCAGAGAGAGTAGAGACTGACTTGTCTGTCAGAGTGCTAATTCCGGCACCCCCGACCGGAGTGTTCATTTCCTTTCAGGTGTCTATTTGAGGATCAGGAGCGTCTCCCAGGACCAGAAGAGTATTTCCAAACCACTTCTCCACAAAGAAAAAATTTCCGTGTATAGGGCACCACATTGGCATGCATACGTAGTGACCTTAACCAATTACAGCTCGACAACTGTTCTATAAATTAGAGAACGTCAGAATATTTCCACATATGCATCTCATTTAAGGGTGATTAGTCAGTACTCCCAGAGTATGGACACGTGGTGCTCCATAAGGTTTTGATTGGTGGAGAGGCGTAAGGGCCCACAATTTATGTTGGAGATGAGGGAATAACATAGGGCTAAGTAATTAGTGATTGACTTGGAGTATGGTCACGTGGTGTTCCGGGAGTATTGAATAATTTCCCCTCATTTAGAAGTTATGGAGAGTTAACTACATTTGTCTTTAGCAACAAATTTTCTCACTCCCTTCTTCCTCTCTGTCAGACCTTCTTGTGAAAAGAAAATTTGAATGAAGTTTTGCATATATCCATCAGATCATGTATCATTATTAATTTCTTTTTTATTACAAAAATAAAAAAATAAAACACAAATCCAAACCCAAAACAAAAAGAGGTTTTTTTGTGATAAACAGAAGAAAAGAGGAAAGCATTAGCTCTAGTAGAAACTGCGACTTCATTGTAAGAGATGAAGAAGAAGATGAAAGAAAAAAAACAATTCTTTATCTTTATATCATTTAACTCATGTAGCAAACACTTAGGCCCATTTGGGGACTATAAGTTTTTGCCAAAAAAATCATTATAAATTATCGCATTACTCTCTCTACTTTTTTGTATGTCTTTTCTAAAAAGTTAAAAAGTTAATTAAAATAGTCAATTCTCAAACAGATTCTTAATATACACACAGCACTTCTAACAAACTAATAGTAATCTTGTTGATGAATGCAAGGAGAGACCAAAAAACAAAAAAAAAAAAAAAAAAAAAAAAAGAAGTTAAATCTCCATCATTTTTAACAAGCTAGATATTGACGTAGCAAATATCTGCCTTTAGCTATAGCTAACATCAAGAGTAGGTGTCAAGCTATAATTGGTGAAAGGCACCAACTAAGTGTGGTAGCGTGATACTCTATCTGTACACAAAAATTCCTTTTTTTCATGAGTACTTTGCTCCAACTTTTTTTAACAGGGGTCAATTGCAATTTTTAACATATTTAAGGATAATTTGATCAAATTAATTTTTAAAAAGTGTTGCCAATAGCACCCCAATAATCAGTTTGGATCTTATCTTTTATTTTATTTTTATTATAATTTTATTCTAAGATCAAATTATAGATTTATCCACATATCTACTCTCAACCCCTAACCCACTCCTATTTCGACTGTCAACCTTTGTCGCCATCCTCTAACTCCGGCCACCATTACCACCACCTTCACTCACGACCACCTACTCCACTCGTGGACTGTTCTCTACCACCCTCCAAGCTTTGGTGACCTTTCTCAATCCATTTCCATCCACTACCGCAACCTTCATTGACATTTCTACCCATTTCTCTCTTTTTCTCTCCCTCTCTCTCTCTCTTGTGCAAGATCGCAGTCGCAACCACAGAAGGTTAGCGATGGTGGTAACCCACCCTCCCTACACGATTATCACGACTGTAACAATACTTGCAATCTCCCTACATTCAGCTTAGCAAGCTAGCTCCGAACTACCACCATTTGTTCAATGGTCTACATTCAAACTACCACTATTTGTTCGATGTTTTACACCTAAAGCTCAAACACTTGTTGGTACTGATTTTCCGAACCAGGTGTGATGATTTCAAATAAAGCGGAATCGAACATAAGCATGGCAGTGGAGGGCGCTAGGACAGTTGTATGGATGACAGCGACAACAAATGACTGAGATTAGTGGAATGAGAGATTTGGGTAAAAGAAATAATGTAGGGAGGGTTGCTAGTATGAGAAAGAAATAAAGAAGGAGCTAGGCCGAAGGGTCATCGGATGAGGGGGGTCACCAATGGATGAGGGGGGCTAAAGGAGGGTTATTAGTGAGGAAGAGAGGTTGTCAAAAGAAAAGTGTGAGGGGTGGGAGTTCAAAGGGTATATTTGGGATCATGGTGGGATCAAAAAAAAAAAAAAATGAGAAAGGGAGTGTGGGGAAGTGATTTGGAAATACTCTTCAAATCCTGGGGGATGCTCGTGATCCTCAGCTAGTCACCTGAAAAGGAATGAACACTCCGGTCGGGGGTGCCAGAATTAGCACTCCAACGGACAAATCAGTATCTACTCTCTGGATTACTTATATTTTAAGTTAAGCGTAATGGTTCTCACATACCTCTTTCTGGCTGATGTTTTTCTATTTATATCTTTTCTTTCTTGGGCCTCGGGACTAGGCCCACTTTCAATTCGCCGTATAACTATTTACTCGGCTTCTTCTGTTGCAAACCGCTTTTCACTCGGCCCCTTACTCAATCGGCTGTTTGGCCGAATAGGGTAGGATTTGTGCAAGACGAAGCCGAATGTGATGTATATATTTCGACTCTCCAAGTCCAATAATATTTGGCCTCTTTACGACTCCCAGTATTCGGCCCCCATAATTGCCTTCCAAGCACTCCACTAACGATAGTTGGCTGGAGTGTTTGGTTTCGAACTCGAAAAGTCAGAGCCGAAATTCGGCAACTAACCTCATTCCAACGCGGATGTCAGAGCACAGGCCTCTCAGTTACCATTTTAACTTCCCGCCCCTTCGTACGCTCCATTTATTATGATTTAAAATCTTGTCGTCTTTTCGAACACACATTTTTAGACGCTTAAGAGTTGTTGGACTGCCTTCCGACTCACCTCTGCAACTTCCATTCACCCTTCATTGTCCTTTCTGTCTCTTGTAAGTTTTCTTTCTCTCTGCTTCCTCTTTGCTTTGAATCCCTTTTCCTGATTTGCCTTTAGTTTAGTACGCTCCTATAGGCTGACCGAAATGGCAAAGCATCTGAAAGACCTTCTCTCCGCGGATCGAATCTCTGGCTTTCGACGCCATTTTTCTATCCCTGATAATGTCCGTCTGTCGCTTGTGACAGACGGCACTCTCGATATGGAGAGGGATGATGAAAGCACAATCGTCTTCCCTCTCTTATCAATTACAGAGGGCGAAATCCGTTTCCCGCTTCATCCATTCCTTAGGGCTGTCCTTCGCCATTGGGGTCTAATCCATTCCCAACCCAATGTCAATTTTTTTTGAATCGTAATGGGGACAATAGAGCTAAACCGTCGCCTTAGGATTAACCTTGGCATACCTACTATTCGGCATTGTTACGCCTAGGCCAAGTCTTCTGGTCGACATGGACGCTATTTCCTAAGGGCTAAGCACACCGACCATCAGCTAGTGACTATGCTTTCCAGCTCTGGCAAGCGAGTCGATGATGTTATGGTCGTTGTCCAAGGTAATTGGGAATTCGGCGAAGGCGGGGATCGCCTTGATCCTATTCCTAGACGAAGAGGCGAACCAGGTGGCCGTATAGTTTTTTGCGTTTATTTTTCTTATATTTATAAAGCTTCATTTTTGGGATCTCATGGTTCGGTTTATACAGGAAACGATTTGAAGAAAGTCTTGACCTCGACCGACGACGCCGTTCTTTCAGAGATCAAAGTCACGCTGAAATACTTCGGCCGTCCAAGCCTTCAAAAACAAGGGAGAGCGGCCCACATTCTTCTTCGATACGAGCCGACGTACACGACTTTCTCGGCAGCAGAAAACATCCCGATTCCGAGGGGTGAAGAGTTTCTTACGGCTCTTATTTTAACCAACTTCAGAAACTTGCGCTAAATCAGTTTCGAAAGATCCAACTCGGAGCGTGCGGAAGTCACTGAGGTCGCTAAAGAATCAGGCCAGTCCGAGGCCGAAGTAGACGAGGCTTTAAGGGTAGCCTTTGAGCAAGCCGGCCTCAGTTCAGCCAACCCTCCGTCCACCTCGGGTCGAGGGGAAGTTTACGATGACGTCGTTATTGGATTAGAAGACCTTCCTGGCGCGTACCGTGAAGATATGGCTGGATTGTCACTCACACAACTCGCCAAAAAGAAAAACGCCAAACGAATGGCCGCAGGGCGGAGAGTAGAGGCCATTCGATCTGAGGTGCCACCCATCGCCGATGTTGAGGCCCCCTTTCCTGTTATTGAGGAGGAGACGGCTTAAACCCGAGATGCCAAGTTGGAGCCGATCATGCCGGCAAATCAGGAGGCTAAACGAAGGGCGAAGAAACGTCCTGCCGAGGTTGAGCCCGGCTCTGGAGAAAACCCTGCTGACAAACGGCCGTGTTTAGAGGAGTAGGATACGGTTATGCCTTTTGTGGTTCAACCAAAGATAAAAAAGTATGCCAATCTCCTCTGATGCGTCGGTTATAAAAGATCCAGCCGTGGCGCTGAGCATGGCTTCATCGGTTTCATTGCCGTCTGACAAGGCGACTTTCCGCTCGGAGCCAGACCTTTTGGCAATAACGTTAGCCGCTCAATCGGCTCTTCTGGTAAATATCTTGATCTTGCATTTCCCTTTTATGCATATATTTTGGTTTTAATCTCCTGTTTTGCAGACGGTCGGAAGGATAGCCGAGATAGGCCGTCGCCAGCACGAAGCCATCAAACGGATTGGCCGTTTACAATTCGAAGTTGAGGGCCAAAGGAGCCGGGCTGAGATCGAAGCGGCGAGGGCGAAAATGGAAGCTGCAGGGTCGAGGCCGAGATGGAGAGGACCAAAAATGCAGACCAGCTCAGATTGGCTACCGAGCAGAGGGCGAATGCGAGCAAAGCTGCGCTCAAGTTAGCCCAAGAGGCGATCACCAAACTTGAGGCGGACTTGGCAGAATCAAAGGCGGTGAAGGAAGTAGCCGATTCTGAGGCTTCGAAGGCGTATGAGGCTGGGCAAAGCACTGCCTTCACCAATTATGTGGAAGAAGTCCCCAAATTCGAGAAAAGGGATTCAAACACGGCTGGCTCAAAGCCCTTGTTGCTGCTAATATGACATTGGCTATGCTGATTCCATACGAGCAAGTGGACGTTAAGCCGCTGGAGTCTAACTCCGAGGATTGATTAGGGCGACAGTAGTTATTTTTGTTTAAAGATTTTGAATATAATGTTACAGCTTTTTATTTAGTAGTTTTTATATATGGCTACAGTTTTTAAGTTTTTGCTAAGCATTTCCCTGCAAACTTGTAGCTTTTTATCTAGTAGTTTTCACATGTAAAATGGCTGCAGTCTGTGCCCAATTTACTAATGAAGATTTCCCTTGTGCTTTGCTATTACTTGGGCTTAATTTTTCTATTGATGCATAGTATTGCTTTTTGCTTCTTTGGATAAAACATTCGTGTACACTTGACGATTAGATAATTAGGCAATTCGGTAATTTACCATCGTAGAATAGCCAATCAGATTAATAAACCTGTCATTGCCCCAGCCAGTATGAACTCCAAAGGCCGAATATCATGAGTTCATGGAGTGGCTGCGGCACAGATCGATTGGCACTACGCCCAGGCGACTAAAACATTCGTGTACACTTAACGATTAGATAATTAGGCAATTCGGTAATTTACCATCGTAGAATAGCTGATCAAATTAATAAACATGCCCTTGCCCCAGCCAGTATGAACTCCAAAGGCCGAATACCATGAGTTCATGACGTGGCTGTGGCACAGATTGATCGGCACTACGCCCAGGCGACTAATTTACCATCGTCGAATAGTCGATCAGATTAATAAATCTACCCTTGCCCCAGACAATTTATGAACTCCAAAGGCTGAATACCATGAGTTCATGGAGTGGTTGCGGCACCGCTCGATCGACACTTCACCCAGGCGACTAGTTTACCATCGTCGAATAGCCGATTAGATTAATAAATCTGCCCTTGCCCCAACCAATTTATGAACTCCAAAGGTCGAATACCATGAGTTCATGGAGTGGCTGCGGCACCGCTTGATCGGCACTTCGCCCAAGCGACGAATTTACCATCGTCGAATAGCCGATCAGATTAATAAATCTGTCCTTGCCCCAGCCAATTTATGAACTCCAAAGGCCGAATACCATGAGTTCATGGAGTGGCTACGGCACAAATCGATCAGCACTACGCCCAGGCGACTAATTTACTATTGTCGAATAGCCGATCAGATTAATAAATCTGCCCTTGCCCCAGCCAATTTATGAATTCTAAAGGCCGAATACCATGAGTTCATGGAGTGGTTGTGGCCAGATCGATTGGCTCTATGTCCAGCCGTCAGTAATTAATGAAACCGCCTCGAGGGCGCTGCATGTGTTAAGGATAAATGGGGTGGGCTCTTCGCGCCCATAATTCCACTTATTGTGTTTATACCCGATTGAAACCAGTTTGTTGCGGAAGGTCAGATTAACGCGGATGTCAAGTAGACTGTTCTTCAATAGCAGAGGAGAAGGGCAAACATTGGCTGAGCTAGACATTGAAATGAATCGCAGCAGTGAGCCCATACGCACAGGAGGTAGGAGGTCCGAGGAACGGGAAAAACGTTAGCCCCCAAGTCGTCGAAGCAGATCACCCCGAAAAGAAAAATAGCAACGAGGAAGCTCCCTGCGACCGCGACCGAGAAATGAGCCCGATGCGACGCCGCGACCGTTGATTTTTGCAGTTTTTGTGGGGAATAAACCAATGACGGAGGCGGACTCCATTGTTAACGACCCAGGTGTAGCAGTCGAGTTCGCTCGACAGATTTTCCTGTCGGAAGTCCAGCAGTCGATGGTTGGTCGACAAGATTTCGAAGTATTTTGAGAGGGCATCCATGGGGCGGTGAAAGGGCTGTATACCGCTTATGAAGTCGGTATGTGCCTGTGCGCTGCCCGACGAGAAATAGAGAAGAAAGACGAACGAATTCAAAGTTTGGAGGCTCGCGCGGAGAAGGCTTAGCGTGAGCTCAGGGAGCTCAAGAAGGCTCAGACCACCGAGCCACGTGCGGTAGGTCAATCTAACCCGGTCGTGGAGGAGAGAGTGACCCAACGGCTGTTAAGTCACGCGATTGCTGATCGAGATACGACAAGCATGTTTGCCGTAGAAAATGCAAGGACTATGGGTTATGAAAAAGGCTTTTACGATAACTGGAAAGTCGGGATAGACAAGACCAAAGAGAAACTCACGGACGAGGTCTGCCGATACGAGAACCAGGGCTTCAGGCATGGGTGGATTAAGGCTCTCCAAGCCTCAGAGGCACTCCGAGGAGCAGGAGTTGAGTCAACGTCGCCATTATATCAACGTCAACACTTTTCTTTCGACGCCTTCGAAATTGAGAAGAGCGATGATGAGGGCGATGCCGAATAGAATTGAATATATATTGTAAGCGCTCCAACACAGATTGGGCGTCAGCTATGTACCTATTGGCTAATTTAATAAAATATTTTATTTTAAATGTTTGTGTTTCATTTTGAGCGTTTACATGCCTAATTAGGCATCTCGTTTCGAATTTTTGCATATTTTCATGTCTATGCGGTTGTGCCGGCCCAACTTAACTAAGCATTTCACTTTCAATGTTTGTATGCTTTAGTGTAAATGGCTTTTGTCGACTCAGCTTAATGAAGCATTCCACTTTGAATATTTGTATGCTTTAACCTTCGTCGTGAAGGGTGCTTCGAATCCGAAGTCTTATTCGGCCCAAACGTGTTACGCACGGCTCTGGCTCCGAATTCGGAGACTTAAATATTGGCCAATCGTGATATCCACGAAGGGCGCTCCGAATTCGAAGGATTAATCGGCCCGAAAGTGTCTTGCACTGATGGGGCTCCGAATCCGGAGACTTAATCGGCCCAATGGTGTCATGTACCAATGGGGCTCCGAATCCGGAGACTTGGCTTGGCCAATCGGGATATCCACGAAGGGCGCTCAGAATCCGGAGGATTAATCGACCCAAAGGTGTCATGCACCAATGGGGCTCCGAATCCGGAGACTTAATTTGGCCAATCATGATATCCACGAAGGGCTCTGAATTTGGAGGCTTAATCGGCCCAAAGGTGTCATGCACCAATGGGGCTCCGAATCCGGAGACTTAATTTGGCCAATCGTGATATCCACGAAGGGCGCTCCGAATCCGGAGGCTTAATCGGCCCAAAGGTGTCATGCACCAATGGGGCTCCGAATCCGGAGACTTGGCTTGGCCAATCGGGATATCCATGAAGGGCGCTCCGAATCCGGAGGATTAATCGGCCCAAAGGTGTCATGCACCAATGGGGCTCCGAATCCGAAGACTTAATTTGGCCAATCGTGATATCCACGAAGGGCTTCGAATCCGGAGGCTTAATCGGCCCAAAGGTGTCATGCACCAATGGGGCTCCGAATCCGGAGACTTAATTTGGCCAATCGTGATATCCACGAAGGGCGCTCCGAATCTAGAGGCTTAATCGGCCCAAAGGTGTCATGCACCGATGGGGCTCCGAATCTGGAGACTTAGTTTGGCCAATCGTGATATCCATGAAGGGCTCCGAATCCGGAAGCTTAATCGGCCTAAAGGTGTCATGCACCAATGGGGCTCCGAATCCGGAGACTTAATTTGGCCAATCGTGATATCTACGAAAGGCGCTCCGAATCCGGAGGCTTAATCAGCCCAAAGGTGTCATGCACCAATGGGGCCCCAAATCCGGAGACTTAGTTTGGCTAATCGTGCTATCCACGAAGGGCGCTCCGAATCTGGAGGCTTAATCGGCCCAAAGGTGTCATGCACCGATGGGGCTCCGAATCCAGAGACTTAGTTTGGCCAATCATGATATCAATGAAGGGCGCTCCAAATCCGGAGGCTTTATCGGCCCAAAGGTGTCATGCACCAATGGGGCTCCAAATCCGGAGACTTAATTTGGCCAATCATGATATCCACGAAGGGCGCTCCGAATCCGGAGGCTTTTGAGCTGAATTGAGCGATAAGGAAATGGGAAACTTTGCATTGCAAGAGTGAAATATGTATATGATGAACCATTCAAAACTAGTATCATTCCCCACAGGTATGGTTTAATGATAAAATTTGCGCAAGTGCGTTGAATTCCAAGGTCGTGGCAGACTCCTTCCAGACATGTCTTTGAGCCGACATGTCCCTACTCCCGCGATTGAATCGACCTGATATGGGCCGTCCCAATTAGGACCCAATTTTCCATCAGCTGGTTTCCTGGCAGCTGGGAGTACTTTCTTTAGGACCAACTCTCCTGGTGTGTAGCGGCGCAGCTGAACACGTTAATTATATGACTTAGCAAGCTGCTACTGATACCGTGCCATGGATGCGAGGGCACGGTCTCTTCGTTCTTCAATCAGAATAAAATCCAAGGCCAACAACATGGCGTTTTGACCCATATCAAAAACTTTCGATTTCAAGGTTGAGAGGCCGATCTCCAGGGGTATGATTGCCTGGGTTCCAAAGCATAAAGCAAACGGCGTTTCCCTAGTGGATCGCCTCGGCGTAGTTCGATGAGCCCACAACACACTCGACAATTCTTCAACCCATTTGCCTTTCGTTTTCTCCAGCCTCTTCTTGATGCCATCCAAGATGGATTTGTTAGAAACTTCAGCTTGACCATTGCTTTGTGGGTAAGCTGGCGTGGAAAAGTAAGGCCGGATACCATACTTGCTGCACAGCTCTCGGTAGACGCCACAATCAAACTGGGTGCCGTTGTCTGAGATAAGTGCTCTTGGGATGCCGAATCGTGTTATGATATTTCTCCAGACAAAGCGCTTAACATCAGCATCTCGAATGTGCGTTAATGCCTCCGCTTTGACCCATTTTGTGAAGTAATCTGTCGCGACAATCAAGTATCGCTTGTTCCTCGAGGCCCTCGGCAATGGTCCAACGATATCAAGTCCCCACTGGGCGAACGGCCAGGGACTGGTGATCGAGCTTAACTCTTCAGCAAGCAAATGGGTTAAAGGGGAGAACTTCTGGCATTGTTCACATTTTTTCACATAACATTCAGCATCTGCTCTCATTGTCAGGCAATAATACCCCTGTGTTACAGCTCGATGAGCCAAAGAGCGCCCGCCAGAATGTGCGCCACAACTGCCTTCATGTATTTCAATCAGCAGCTCTCCGACTTTGTCCGGATGCACGCATTCCAGATATGGACTAGAAAGGGATTTTTTATAAAGCTTTCCTTACGGATCCAAGTAGTATCGCAGGGCTTTATTTCGCAGCTTGTGTGCTTCTTTCTTGTCCACTGAGAGCTATTCGGAATACAGGAATGCAGCAATGGGGTCCATCCAACTCAGTAGTGACTCTATGACATTGACCTGGACTTCCTCCGAAAGGCCAATGCTTGGCTCCGGGATGAAACCTACTTCGATGGTCCATTTAATCTCTGAGTTAATGGCGGAGGCTAGGCAAGCCAGGGCATCTACATGTGTGTTCTGATCTCGTGTTATTTGATTCAATTCATGATGGTCAAATTTTGCCAGCAAGGAGTTAGCCGTTTTCATGTAAGCTGCCATACGATCATTTTTGGCCGCGTACTCCCCCTTTAGCTGATTGATCACCAGTTTTGAATCGCAAAATACAAGCAAACGCCGAGCACCCAGAAGATGTGCATTCCGCAAACCAGCTAGAAGGGCTTCGTATTCGGCCTTGTTATTTGATGCTTCAAAGCCGAGTTTGACGACCTGCTCAATTATTGAGCTGTCAGGGGCCATGATTACTAATCCGGCTCTACTTCCCCGTTGATTGGATGATCCATCACAGTACAACTGCCAAATGTCCCCAACATAAATTCTCCAGTTCGGCTTAGGTTGAATTTCATCAAACTTGAAGTCGGCAAGACCCTCAGTGAATTCGGCCACAAAATCGGCAAGCACTTGTCCCTTGATTGAGGTTCTAGGCAGAAACTGAATATCGTACTGGCCGAGTTCAAGTGCCCACTTTGAAACGCGCCCAGATGCTTCTGTACTACGGAGTACCGATCGGAGGGAGTGTGTAGACGCGCCCGTGGGCTTCACTCTACAGTTCGGACTCCCTTTTTATTGTCACGGTTCTTAATCTGAACCAAAGAGTCCAAATCCGGCAAATCGTTTTGAGAAACAGATTTTTGAAAAGAAGTGCCAAACATGGACTGCTTTGCCAGATACAGAGTCGCCACCTAAATATTTTTTTAAAATGAGAGATTTAGGAAACCCTGACTCAGTGCCGAAGGCCACGTGTCCGTCATCACCAAAGTGGTCTTGGCTCGGGAGCTTGGGTACGATCGGGGAAGGTCAGCTATGAGCACCCCCTTTCGCCCGGTCCGAAGACCGGCCTCTACTAACCGTGATATCCGTTTTTGAAAACTTTATATGCTCTTATTCCGGTTATTAGCCTAGAATTACTATATTGTGCGCACAGCAAACAAGTATAGACTAGATCGCCTAATTTGGAAATAAGCATTGCATATCCGTCTTGTTTGGAAAACAGTTTGAAATTGCTACTCGCGAGTAGGCTAAAACATGGATTTCAATGAATATTCCCAACTCAAGTAATCCAACCTCCACCCACAGGCATTCAAGCAGTTATATCACATAAGCAGCTAGCCTCATGGTAATCATGCTATTATGGCAACATTCACACGCATGCGATATGCTAAAGCATAAAAGCTCACCTAGTACTCCAAGCCAAAACAGAAGCTTATTAGAAATCCATGCATGGACCTAAGCATACTGAAATGTCTAATGCAACACATGCAAAGATGTAATCTAGGCAGGCTCGGCTATCCTAAACGAGGCATATGGAATGCTACAAATAACACGTATTCAATTTGGAATTGAAAGTACGATGCAGTTTGTATGATGTACCGAACCTGATGCATGTCAACAAATGCATGGGTGCACGCATGCATTGCATAAGGTATGATAAATTAAATATGCCCTAATCTACCATCATAAGCAGGTAAATAAAAGGGAGAAAGAAATGGGGGTTGGAAGACATACACACACTCACACACCCTTATTACAAATATGCCCTCACACGGAGGGACCAAAATAATAATACAGTCCGAAAGAATAAACGAATAAATATTACAAATTCTAATTACTAAAATTAAATTAAACAAATAAAATAAATGGAGCCTCAGCCCTGCCTCGGAATGCGCGAATGATGCATGCTCGTCGCGACTTGCCCGAAAAACCCGTGTCATGGCATTGCTGCCTCTGTTTTTACTGCCCTGTCTCTCCAAAAAATGCCTGAGTCCCAGAATGCCTTCCAAATGAACTGTAGTACTCCACCGGCTGGAAGAATTGATCACCGGCTCCTCCCATTGACCACCGGCTGCTAATGGTGTTTATCGGCACAAATAAAGTGCCGATCGGCACATTAAACTGCCGGCCGGCAGAAAGTCCCTGCAGCAGACAGTAGACAGCAGCAGCAAGACAGCAATGCATGGCATGGATTTTAGGGGACATGTAAGCATGGTCATTGCCTCCTATCATGCTTGCGGACTCAAGGAGGTAAGACTCTTGGTTCTTGGGCCACCAATAGTGCATTTGATGCATGATAGCCTAAGGAATCAAGGTTGCTCTTTTGATATGAAAATGCATGCAACAAACAAATGGTACCAAAACCTTATCATCCTTAAGTCAAAGGCCTTGGTGACTTGGGAATGGAGGTATGTTTTGCCACTTGAAGTGCAAACACCCCTCACTTCCCACACTTGGTTTGACACCCCAAACCAAGTAATGAAATGCATGTATGCAACATGGCTCAATGATGCAATCTAATAATGCAACTATCATGTTAAGTATGCAATGCCAATCATACAAGATGCAACATGCAATGTTAACATGAACAAGTCAAACAATAGGGCCAACCTTTCACAACACTTAGTTAATCAAACATACAACAATCATAAAGCAAGCATGCCATGGATTTAACTACAATGAGGCAGCCTTCAAAACCCCCAAAACAGTAGCAAAACAAGACTAAAGTAGTGACCAATGAGCATGCCAATATGCGAACCCAATAAGGCCAAGTTTAAGGCACCAAAAGGAGCACACCTTGCTACCATTAACAAGACCAAACATGGTATATACCAAGCAAGCAAGAACAAATTTCTAGCATGCAAAATGAGCCCAAATCCCCCCCTCATGGCAACTCCAAAATGCAATAAACATGGAAGCACACACAATGCTCTTTTTATGGCATAAGAAACCAACAATTCCAAGCATAGATGGGATGATATATGGAGACATAGAGGCATGAAATAGGGACTGAAATGACATATGAAATGAGCTCAAATCATCTAAACATCCTATCCAACACATATGTATGGGTCATGTGTTCAAGGCCTACAAGCATCAATGTAAAACAACCATGTCAAGCATCTCAAATGTGACAAAATCAGTGGCTCACAGCCCTCTAACATAACAAAATAATGCTAGCATCTTCATGAAACTAAGCTAAAACATGCAAGGAAACATGACCTCAAAGCATGGCATCTCCTAGGCATAAGGAAGCATTTCAAAGCAAACATAAGAGACATGTCAAGGACTATGAAACCAACCTAAAACAGAGGCATAACACGTCAAATGAACCACAAATATGCTCTGAAATGAGGCTCAAAACAACTATACAAACATGCTATTCTTTGGGCCTAAAACAAAGGCAAATAAAGGACCAAGGGGAGAGGGGTGTCCCTCCCCTATTTGAGGCTCGAAAATATCATCCTCACCACTGAAAATCCACTGATTTTCAGTGGTGAGAAGATCAAAGAACACCAAAACAAGAAGGCCTAAGAAAAGGGCACCAAAGATGGCCAAACAAGGCTTAAAGTGATGAGGCTTAACTCAAACCATAAAATGACCTTAATGAAGGTTCAAGAACAAGTAAAAACAAGACTTTTTTTATCTTAAACACAAATTCAAAAACACAAAGTAAAGAGGGTAGAAATAGGTTGCAAGAATGGGGAATCTAAAGCAAAAAGCTCACCCTTGAAGATCCAATGAAGAACAGGTGGTCCAGCCCTCCTCAAGTGATCAAAACCAGTCCAAAATCACTCAAAACAAACCTCCAAGTCTCCCAATCTCGGAGCTAGGTGTAATAGTGTGTGTAATGGTGCAAAAGTGAGGTAAAACACACTATTTGGGCCTAAAACACACACACTAGAGGAGAGAGGGGGAGATATAGATATATATGGATATATATCAGAGAATGTATGTATAATCTCTGGTTTTTGACCTAAAATTGCTAACCTCCAAGCAATGGAGAGGGGTGGTGCTTATATAGACAAAAAACAAGCCAAGACTTAATGGCTAAGTAAGGCCAAAGGGTTCAAGGGGTGCAAAGGGTTTCTAGCTTCTAAGGGAAGCCAAGACAGCTGGCCAAGCTTCTCCAAGAAGCTTGGCCAAGGGTTCAAGCTTCTAGAAGCTTCAAGGGGGTTCCAAAGGGCAAAGGGTGCAATGTTGTGCACGGGGAGGAGTGATGGTGCAATCCAGCTGGCACAGCTGTCATGCACCATCCTCGGAGGGGTTCAGAAGGGTCACCGGCCGGCCAAAACAGTCACCGGCACAAAAATATGCCGGCCGGCATCACAAAGTGCCGATCGGTCAAGGATTTGGATAAAATAGTGCCGATGGCTACTAGGGAGAGCCGGTGGAGGTGTGGGGCAGCCGGTGGGTTCTAGGGATGGCTAACAAGCCTTCCCCTACCCTCAAATGCAAACACACACAAGTCTTGGTGGAAAACCAAGCACAGAGCAAACCGGTTAAGAGATCCTGAGGCACGGCGCGCAGTCGGGACCTCCGGGAACTCAAAACGAACACAAACATGGATAATCACCGGGTGTTCAAGCGGTGATGTCCAAGTCTTGAGGACGGTCAAAAATGGGGTGTCTACAGAGTGGTCCGTTAGTACCCCGATGGTATGCCCCTGAAAGTAATGCATCAGCTTTCTTGCTGCCACGACAAGGGCCAGAATGAGTTTTTCCAACAGAAGGTAGCGTGTTTCGGCGTCAACCATTGCCTTGCTCACATAATACACTGGCCGCTGCTCCCCCAGCTCTTCTTTTATCAGTACGGCGCTGACGGCTTGGTCGAAAACTTCCAGATACAAAATAAGTGGGTCGCCTGCCGAAGGTGTTGTCAAGAGTGGAACTGATCGGAGGTAGTTCTTGAGGCCGTTGAAAGCGGCTTCGCACTCGGCGGACCATTCAAAAGCCTTGCCCTTCCATAGTGTATGAAAGAATTGTCGGCAGCGATCTGTGGACCGACTGATGAACCTGTTGAATGCGGCGGCCACCCCCATCAACTTTTGAACCTATTTCATTGAACGAGGGGAGCCGAGCTCCAAGATTGCTGTGATTTGCCTCGGGTTGGCTTCGATTCCTCGGTGGTTAACAATGTAATCCAAGAATTTGCCAGAGCCGATCCCAAATGCACATTTTGAAGCGTTCAGCTTCATTCTGTATTTGCGTAAAATGCCGAATGTCTCTTCCAGATCGGCTAGATGAGTTTGCTCTTCTTTGGACTTGACCACCATATCGTCAATGTACACTTCCATAGTGTGGCCAAGTTGCTCCTTGAACATAGCAGTGACCAGTCTTTGGTAAGTTGCCCCTGTATTCTTCAGCCCAAAAGGTATAACCTTATAGCAATAGGTTCCTTTTGGGGTGAGTAATGCAATTTTGTCTTGGTCCTTTGGATGCATGACAATTTGATGGTAGCCTCTGTAAGCATTGAGGAAGCTCATGCGCTGATGGCATGCCGTTGTATCTACAAGTTGGTCTATTCTGGGGAGGGGAAAAAAATCCTTAGGACAGGCTTTGTTTAGGTTCGTGAAATCAACGCACACTCACCAAGTCCCATTTTTCTTCTTCACAACCACAATATTAGAGAGCCATGTAGGGTAGGTCACTTCCCTGATTGCCCTGGCGTCAAGCAACCAGTCAACCTCTTCAACAACGGCGGCAGTGTGCTCTACGGCTGACTGTCGGCTTTTCTAAATCATCGGCTTGCATTTAGGGTCAACATTTAAACGGTGCTGCGAAACAGATGGATCTACACCCGGCATCTCATATGGAGTCCACGCAAATACATCAAGGTTGCTGAGCAGGAAAGAAATTAGCTGTTGTCTGTCGACTTGATTCAAGGAGGAGCCGACCATAAAGAACCTGTCCGGGTTTCCGTTGATTTCAACTCGATCTACAGCTTCCGTGGCCTTTTCACTTGGGAGCCGCCCAACATCGTCAAGGCTCTCCCAATCCGTCATCTCAATAGAGTTCACTTGCAACTCCTTTGGAGTCTTGTCGGCAAGGAGATAACATGCTTGTGCTAATTTATGGGAGCCACGGATTTGCTCAATGCCACATTCTGTCGGGAAGCGTAGCAGCTGATGATAGGTGCTTGGCACGGCCTGCATTGTATGTAACCAAGTTCGCCCCATGATGAGATTATACGGCGATGGCAGCTTGACGACCAAGAATTTCACATCCACTGTTCGGGAGCCCGCTCGAATGGGTAGTGTGATTTCCCCCAACGAGTATTCTGGATTGGCGTTGAAGTCGAATAGTGGATAAGGAGCTGGAGAAAGATCCGATTCGGAGAAGCCGAGTTTGGTGAATGTCTTGTAGTACATAACTTCTTATGTGCTCCCTAGGTTAATGAATACGCGATCAACGGTGAATCGGTTTATGCGTAACTCGATTACCAAGGGATCAATGTGGGAAAGTGTCACTCCGGCCAAATCTGAATCATCAAAAGTAATGCTCGTAGCTTCATGGAGCCGTTTAGCCGGAGTGAATTGATTTTGAGGGTCGGGATTCGACTGAATCGTATGCACTGCGGATGACATTGGCAGGCTGTATATCATGTGGATCACGCCGAGTGGAGGTGAATCCTGTCTTAAGGCTATTGTTTTGGTTGAGTTGTCTTTTCGGAAGTACTGTTGTAGCCGACCATCTTGTACCAATTCCTCCAGGTGGTCTTTCAATGCATAACAACTCTCAGTATCATGGCCATGATCCTTGTGATACTCGCACCGCCTATTCCGTCTTCGCGTGTCGGGAGGTCCCACCATTTTCGACGGCCATTTGAAGAACGGAAGGTGTTGGATTTTGGACATAACCGCGCTGATCAGCTCTAACAACTCCGTATATTTCTTGTCGGCGCGCCTTGTGCGCCTGCTATCGACTTGCAGTTGTTCATTTGCTCGGTGGGAGCATTGGTCGCTTGATCAGCGAGAATCCCGTCTCTTGTCTCGTTTAGCCCGATGCCGTGGTTCAGGGCTCTGAGGTGGTACAGAATTTAACGGCTGAGCAATTTTAGAAGGAGCCGTCTTGTTGGCCACGTTTCTGGCTTTAACCCGCAAGGCGTCATCTTCCACTTTATAGTATTTCTCAACTTTCTTCATCAACAACCAGACTGTTTTGGGGGGCCATCTGGTCAAAGAGCTGTGAAGGGCACTGTCGGGATGTAACCCCATCTTGAAAGCGGTAATGGCCATGAAGTCATTGCAAGCATCATCTACCAGATTAAAACACTCCTAATATCACGCCGAATACGCACGAAGGGTTTTCCCCGATTGAATCTGCATTGCCTAGAGGGAATCGACTTGCTTTGGCTGGACCTCATTAGTGATAAATCTTGCCCTGAAGGATTTTTGGAGTTGGTGGAAGCTCTTGATCGAAGCCGGCTCCAGTTTATAATACCACCTGACAGCCAGTGGTCCCAAACTGCTCGAAAATATTCTGCGCATCAGAGCATCGTCGTCTGCATGCAGCGTCATGGCTTGCTTGAAATGGCGGATGTGATCGGTGGGGTCTGATTTACCATGGTACAAGGTGAATGACGGTGCTTTGAATTTCTTGGGTAGCACTGCCCTTACAATCCGTCGTACAAAGGGATCGTGCTAGTCTTCTTCGTCTAAACCGTTTCTTTTTTGCTTGTGCCTTATAAGTGGACTCTCTTCAGAGGAACTGGTAGTTTCTGGTCGTCCCTTCTTCTTGGGCTCTGGGGATAATGAGTCGGAGTCGCTATCAATGTCTTGTTGTCAGGCTCGAGGTTGTCGACCACCTGCCCTCAAAGGTCGTTCCGGGTCTTGACGTACAGCTTGTTTGGACTTTGCCACTTCCAAGGCCAAATCCTAACGGAGACGTTCGTTCTCAACGATCATGTTCTCCAACCTCTGTTTGTTTTGCTTTGCTTGTTCCATGATCGCTTGCATTGTCTCATGTGTTGAAGTCAAGGGTGAGGCGAAATTCAAGGCGCGTCTTGCGGTGATAGTCTCCGGTCCAAGCATGTTTGTTAGAGTGAGGTCGTCTCTCTGTGTGGTTTCGTCAGTGACTATCGGAGGGTCTTCCGTTACGCCCGCCATGGACCATGGCTGTATTTGAGTATTCCCACAGACGGCACCAATTGTGGGGAAGTGGTTTAGAGATACTCTTCAGATCCTGGGGAACGCTCGTGATCCTCAGCTAGTCACCTGAAAAGGAATGAACACTCCAGTCGGGGGTGTCAAAATTAGCACTTCGACGGACAAGTCAATATCTACTCTCTAGATTACTTGTATCTACTCTTTCTGGCTGATATTCTTCTATTTATATCTTTTCTTTCTTGGGCCTCGGGACTGGGCCCACTTTCAATTCGCCGTATAACTATTTACTCAGCTTCTTCTGTTGCAAACCGCTTTTCACTCGGCCCCTTACTCAACCGGCTGTTTGGCCGAATAGGGTAGGATTTGTGCAAGACGAGGCCGAATATGATGTATATATTTCGACTCTCCAAGTCTAATAATATTCGGCCTCTTTACGACTCCCAGTATTCAGCTCCCACAGGGAGTAATTTTAGTGGTGGAAGGAGTTTAAAAAAATTAAAAATCCAAAATAATTATTGAGTGCTCTCAACACTCCTTTTAAATTACACTTTGAGAAAGGATATGCAAATCAAAAAATATATATATACCAAAATTACACTTCTCACACTTTGTTCATATTGTTCACATTTCTTGTTTATATTTTTATAATTGCAAACAAAATGGTTATCAGCGGTGATTTGGTTGCACGAATTTTCTTGGTAACCATAATAGTGTTCTTATACTTTATGAACATTTTGCAGCGAGCAAATTGTGAAAAAATTCCTTTATCCTTGTCATTTTAAAAGTCTAAAAAATAAATATATTTTTTATTTTTTTTATATCTCAAAAACATCTTTTTTAAATTTATTAAATATCACACGGTAATGTACATCTATTGAAAATTAAATACCTTATGAAATTCAACACTTTTAAATATCATAATATAATTATTTTTTTAATAACTAGTAGTTGACTTATACAATGTTTGTGCCATTTTGTTTTTAAAAAAATATTTGATGGTACAATGTGTGTCATAAAAGAATAATTTT
The DNA here is from genome assembly GCA_036172215.1 of Camellia granthamiana. NCBI lineage: Eukaryota > Viridiplantae > Streptophyta > Magnoliopsida > Ericales > Theaceae > Camellia > Camellia granthamiana. The sequence goes on from CM069905.1 coordinate 70,694,839, forward strand.
AATTTTAATTTTAATTTAAAATTAAAATTAAAGTATGATTTTAATTATTTATTTTGATAATATTGGCGCTATCGTTCTATAAAATTGTTACTTGAATACTTGCATATATATATATTAATTTTAGTTAAATTATTTGTGTATTTTGATCATTTTAGTTTTATCGTATTATAGAAGTATTATATCATATAATAATTTTGTATGATATATATTAAATTATAAAATAATAAAATAAATACTCATTTTGATATTTAAAATAGTTAAATAAGAAGAAGAATTAGTAATATAAAATTTAAAGTACTTCTAACTATTTAATTTCTTTTATATCCATTAGGAAAATAAAAACATGTAGAAATAAAAAAATAAAATTTATTTAAAAAATTAAATATAAATATATTGTAGTTCGATTATCATATAATGATTTTTTATGATATATATATATATATTAAATTATAAGATTGTAAAATAAACACTCTTAATTATATCAAAATATCAACTATATAAAAGAAATTCAACAAAGACTAATTAAGAAAAAATCACATTGTAGCTCGGCTTTTTCACGCCCCCTCTCGGAAGTTTGAAAAGAAGGCCTCACAATTCGGACTCCCGCAGTTTCTAAATCTAGTCTCACAAGTGCAATGTAAAACTGATAAATACTAAAGAGTTCAAATCTGGCAAATCTTTTTGAAAAATCGATTTTAAATCAAATAATACCAAAATTGGACTGCTTTGCCAGATACAGAGTCGCCACCTAAATATTTTTGTTTTGAGGAAATTTAGGAAATCCTGACTCGTGCCAAAGGCCACGTGTTCGTCATCACCAAAGTTGTCTCAGCTTAGGAACTTAGATACGAGAGGGGAAGGTCATGAATTAAGCACCCTCGCTTGCCCGATCAAAAATCAGCCTCTACTAATCATGATATGATTTTTATCAACATTATGTGCTGTTGTTGATTATTAAGGTAGCTTTACTATGTGATGCGCACAAGCAAGTATAGACAAGTTTGCTCAATTTGGAACAATTCAACTCATGTTTATTTTGCAAAATTTGTATGAATTTGCCACCTCAAGTGGGCTTGAAGTTTGCGGATTTGCCATCAAACATAATGGGCTTAAAACATGATTTGTCACTCAACAAAGTGGGCTTAAAACGTACATTCGTTGAATCGTTTCAATTCAAACAACAAGCCTTCATCCACAGCATTCAAACAGTTTAACAAATAAGCACATAGCCTCATGGCAAGCATGCTAATCATGGCAACATTCACATTTATGTAAGTATGCTAAAGCGTAAAACCTCACCGAGTACTTCAAGCCAAAACAGAAACTAGTTAGAAGATGCATGATTCTAACTATACAAGATATCTAATGCAACGCATGCGAAGGATGCAATTAATAGGCTCGGCTACTAATATAGGAAATGAATCGATTTGAACAACATGCGATTAAACACGTATTCAAATAAGTATTGAAATAACAATGCAGTTTGAATGATGCGCCAAGCCACGGTGCATGCAATATAAATGAATGGATGCAAGTATGAGATATGCTAATTGAAATATGTCCCTAATTTAACCATCAAAAACGGATAAATAAAAAGGAGAAAAACGTGGGGTTGGAAGAAATACACGCACGCATGCACACTTATTACAACATTACGCCCTTACGAAGGAGGGTCTGGATGAATAAGAGCTAACTAGCTAGCTAATTAAGCTAATCTAATTAAGTTAATTAGACTAATTATTACAAATCAAATGAATAAAAAGTTAAGCTAATTACTAATTACAACACTTTAACTAACTAGCAAACTAATTAATTAAATTACAACATAAATGTACACGAACTAAGCAATTAAGACATTAAACTATGCTGCCACTACTCCGCCTTGGGAAGTGGAAGGTGCATATGCTCGGTTTTGGCCCGAAAAGACCTCTGTTTTGCTCTCGAAAGCCTCTGTTTGCAGGGTTGAGTATTTCCAGAATCTTTCTGCTCCATCTTACCAAAATCAACTGAGGTTCACATTAGTGGCCTGCCGGCCATGGAGGGATGCTGCCGGCCATCTACCGACTTGTGAGGTGTCCTGCCGGCCAAAAATGATGCACTGTCGGCCATGGATGGTGCACTGCCAGCCACTGATGCATTGGATCACCATGCTGCAATAGAGCACAAACAGAGCAAAAAGGGGGTTTTACAAGGGTTGTCTACACAATTCACCTCTCCTTTTCATGGACAAATCCAAGGAATTGTGAACTTAAATCACAAACCATCAATCAAAACAATTTCATTGCATGATGACTTGTGCTTCAAGGTGTGCAAGCTTAATAAATGCAAAGCCAAACACTCAAGAACCATCACCCTATCATGCATGATCAAGGGCAATGGAGACCTAGGAAAATGGCACATTTCATCAATTTTGAGTATGAAATGTCTCCTTGTGCTCAAATTAACGTCTGATTTGAGCATATGCTACCCAATCATTCTTTAATCAATTTGTCCATTGGTGAGTATCCTCTAAGGTGAAGGAAGGGTCAACCAAGGAATAGTGTAAGGAAAGAAAGAGATCATGCCTTTGATAATGAACCCTCAAAGAGGATTAAACCATTGAGCATGACCTCAATCTCAAGCTTAAAGGATCCTAAGTTTGAAACAACCCTCAAAAGCAAATGAAAGAGTGAAGGAAAAAGGGAGGTTGCAGAGATTTAGGTGCTAAAATTGAATGATAAAAGCACTAAAAACATGCAGCCAAGTCACACCAATGATGTTTAAAGCCTTAAAACAACAAGCTAGTGCAAGGATTTATACTACAATTACACAAAACAAAGTTCAAATGAACCAAACAGCCCAAAACAGAGCTAAAGCAGGCTATTTCAGAGGCTAAAACATGCTAGACTTAAGCTAAGTTAAGTTAGAAAAACATGCAAATATGTAAGGCTAACTAAGCATGCAAATAAGACACAAGGAGTGGAGGCTAACCCCTCCAATTTTGGACTTCAAAATAAGATTTTTGTCACTGAAAAACCTCTGAAATTCAGTGATTAAAAGGCCCTAAAAAGGTTGGTTTGAAAGTGATGGATAAAGGCACAAAAGCTTTATAAACTAAGAAACAAGAACTGTGAACCATCCGCTAACTAAAAAAAAGCTCAAACCACCATTTTTAAGCCACAAAAACAGAGTTTTTTACAGTTCAAAACCAACCCCAAAAACAATTGAAAAAGATAGAAAAACAAGTATTGAAAATAAGATAAGAAGACTAGTATTCTACCTCTTGAAGCAAAGAACACTCTAGGCACAAGTTCAAGCCAAAACCACCTTTAAGAGCTCCAAGAAGGCCCCAAGGAATCTCAGCTCAAAGGTGAGAGGATTTGGTTTAGAAGAAGTAGGCAAAAGTGTAGAGAAACTAGGCAAACACACACAATTTTGCAAGAGAGAGGGAGAAATCTAGAGAGAGAAAATTTTTATATCCCAAATTTTTCTAACCCCTACACATGAGAGAAAGGGGTCCTATATATAGAAAACACAAATTTCCCTCACAAACATCCAGTCACACACGTATAGGAAGATGCATGAATCTGTGCAAACAACTGGCACAAAATATCACAAAATATCTGCAGCATACAATGGTGGCCGGCCGACCATCAGTGGTGGCCGGCAAGGCTTCATTGATGGTAGACAATGCACATCAATGGCCAGCAAAGGAGAAGTGGTGGCCGGCAGCCTCCAAGGATGGCCGGTAGGCCATCAGGAACTTCAGGCTGAAAAGACCTAGCCATGATCCAAAGATAGGACAAAATGGATGCAGGGTTTGAAATGCTTAAAGCTGTGCCATTCTGCTAGAGACTTCTAGCATTCGACAATCAAACAGACTCATCACCGGATGTACCTGCAAGAACATCCAAGTCTTAAATAGCCGTAAAAAATAGGGTGTCTACACACATAACAACATCTAAATCCAAAAAGAAAAAATAATGAAAACATCCAAACGATAGATACATCTCAGTGTGTAAAGTGATTAATCATTTGTAATATGATGTCAAAACATAGAAGAACTTATTATTCAACAATTGAAAAAGTAACTCAAATAGTAAATTTAAATTTTAGACGTTTCTCGAAAATATCATTATTGTACATGTTTTTCCTCCTTCGAGTTGTGATTATATAAAATAATGTAGAAAATGAAGTATAATTTCATATATAAAATCACTATAACATTTAAACGACAAATCCATAATATAGAGAAAAAAAATTTTGGTACTGGGGTATAGAATAATGCACAGAAAAAAAAGAAAAAAAAAAAGAAGGTAGTTTAGCATTAAAAAAAAATCATAATACCCTTGAAAGAATTAAGAAGAAAAACGTGAAATTTAAAATTGGTATTGGATTTGTAGATTATTTTAATTTACCATGAAAAATATATGAAAAAGAAATATTATTCAAATAGAGTCTATATAAAATAGATAAAGTTAGTATAAGTTAAGTTAGATTAGATTTGTGTAGAATTCTATATGTAATTAAGAAAATACATGCTGACTTTGGCTCACTTAGAAAAAAAGTAAGTCCTTATAATGTATCACTTGAACATAGAAAAAATACTACTTTTAATAATATATATATATGATTTGTCTCCTCCACTACCTTCTTATGAATTGTGAGCATTCAACTATCAAATACCTTCAAATATCATAATTTGATTATTTTTTTAATAATTCAACTCCTATGGCCTGTTCAATATTTATTTCCTGCACTACCTTATCATGAACGGTGAGTGAGAGAAATTTTGTCAGATTTCCTGTTCCGAAAATATCTTACCAAACTTATTAAACATCACACAGTAATCTATATCTACTGAACAATCAGACACTTTCAAATATCATAATATGATTATTTTTTAGTAACTTGTCTCTTCCATTACCTTCTCGTGAATAGTGAGCATTCAAATATTAAACATCTTCAAACATCATAATATGATTATTTTTTTTAATAATATACTACTGTGGTATGTTCAATATTTGTTTCATCTACGACCTTATCATGAACGGTGAGTAAGAGAAATTTTTTCATATTCAAATCAAGAAAAATCACTATTTTCGACAATGACGACCTTCTCATGAACGGTGAGTAAGAAATTTTTTCATATTCAAATAAAGAAAAATCACTATTTTCGACAATGACACTGTGTAAAGAACAAATCAAGTGGAGCTAAATAGTAGATCACATTTTTTCTCAATTAATTATGTTTCACAACTTTTTTTGTTTATTTTCGTTCTCCATTCATAATTTTGGTATATTGATTTTTAATTGTCTAGATTTCTTTATCATGTATTTCACTTTTGTAGAAAAAAATCCAACATATATGAACCAATTATGATAATTAACTATGAAAATCAAATAGTGGATCGCGTGGCTGAACTTCACAAAAATCCCATTCTAATGGTGAGGCAAGTCTATTACTAAAAAATAACAAAATCAAATTTTAAATTGAATTTAACTCGAAATTTGACAAAATTATTTTTTAACATATAAGATTTTCGATTAAAAACTCAATTGTTTTTCCTATTAGAATTCATTTCTTCTACAAATTACAACTGACAACTAAAAATTTTAAGACAAAAAAATATGCAAATTAGAAAAACTCAACAATACTAAAAATTATAATGACAAAAGTTAATACCCAGTAATCATAATTTATCGATCCTCAAAAAAAAAAAAAATTAAAAAATTGATACTCATTTGGATAAGTGAAAGAGTTCAGTTAAAGTATGCAGAAATTACTTGAATAATAGTGATGTCAAAGATTGATTGTGTCAAAATGACAAGTCACAATTGGAATGATAATAATCAAAATATGACTTTTTGATACTATTGAATGCGAAAAACGGCTATGGCAAAATCATTTTGGCTTTGACCATTGAAGTTGCTCTAATTATACTTGAAGGTGGCCTTTTGTTTTTGTTTAATTTGATTATTGATGAAAATAATGAGTGTATTCGTCTTCTTGAACAAAATTGTGTTTTTGCTGTACATTACTCATGATTTTAAGATTTTTTATTTTTTTTGGAAATTCTTTTCAGTGATATTTCTATGAAATGATTATCATTTATGGAAAAATTTATGATTTTAATTATCAATACTTATATTTATAAAGTTTATCACTTAACTGAAAAGTAATTTTTTCTCCCTTTTTTTTTCCACTGTGATAAGTTTTGAAAAACACTCTCAAACCTGGGGGTGTAAATTTGGCCTGGCCCAACCCATACGAGCCCGGGCCGGGCTTGGCCCATGTCGGGCCTTGCGGACTCCCGCCAAAAATCGGGCCGGCCCGGCCCATGGACCAAAAAACTAGGCCCAGGCCTGGGGGTATTCGAGCTTTGGGCGGGCCAGTGGGCCGGGCATCGGGCTAGGCCCCTAGGCCTGGGCTCGAGCTTTAGGCGGGCTTGGGCGGGCCTAAACAATTTTTTAATTTTTTTTAATTTTTTCCACAAAAATTTTATTATTTTCCATTAAAAATAACATTGGGCCTCGGGCGAGTCAGGCCGAGCTTTTGAGTGGGCCTTGAGCGGGTTGATGGGCGGGTCCACGGGCTGGGCCAGGCTTCAAAACGATGGCCCAGGCCCAGGCCCAAGGCCTCAGGCTGGGCTTGGGCTCAGGCCTAAACGGGTTGGGCTTGGGCCTAAACAGACCGGGCCCGCCCCGGGTCGTGGGCGGGCTTCGGGCCCGCCCACAGGCCGCGGACCAATTTTACACTCTTACTCAAACCCAACATAGAACTCACGGAAATATAAGATTCATTCAAAGAAATGATTTTTATATAAAGAACTTTGCTTTCGAATGTAAATATCGCAATGGAGTTTGCTTGCACACTATGTAAATTACTCTGCATGCCTTTCTATTTATTGTAATTTATAACCATCAAGAATAAGGATTAATTGGTGATAAATCTAATATAAGAAGGGTATAAGACATTAGGTTCAAGAGATTTTTTTTATTGATGAGAGGTCCGCACTTTGTGAAATAGTTTGGTGGTAAGGGGAGCTTCTATTTGTACACACCACTTCTTCTCTGTACAAATCCTTCTTAGTTCACACACCAAAAAAAAAAAAAAAAACATTTACTCATTACACACACTTTTATTCTAATTATACCCCCATATCTAAAGCATACACACACAACTTTTCAACACACTCAATCCACCCACCTTCCTTTCCTTCCACTCACCGTCACAGCCCACACACCTATCCAATCCTTCTACCCACCACTCCTCATCCCTATTACTATCACCATCGCAGCGGCGACCCACCATTGCGACATACCCGCCATTTGTTAAACTAGGGTCAAAAATAACAAATTGATTCAACCATCAACATCTGAACAAAACACATTGGTTTGACTTTCAACATCTGAACAAAACACATTGGTTCGACATTATACTTCTAAATCAACATGTTTGGTTCAAAGGGGGTAGAAAGTGGAAGCAGTGGCGATTCGCTTGGCGGCCGCACAGAGAAAGAAAGAGAGAAAGAGTTGCAAATGGCGGGAAGGGTGAGTACAACAACCCCGACCCATAGTTAACGTTAATCCATGTTTAATTGTACCTAAAAAAGAGATTATAGTGAAATTTTGCATCATACATTGCATTATTTGTGTTTATATCTGTTTTAACGTAGAAAGATCTGTTCATGTTTCCGTTTCGGATTACGAGTTGAAGGCCTTATTGGCATTTGAATCAAAAATTGACTTGATTTATATGTTAACTAGAATTTTATGGTAGGTTTAACTGAAATTCAGTTCGGAACGATTAAATTAACATAATTTAATATTTACTTGATTAACTTGATCAACAAATAATTACACTTTTGCCCAAGCCTATATAAGGCAAATTGTTGATTCAAGGCTATTAAGAATACAATTTCAATCCCTCATCTTGTGACTCAAACGTAAGAGAGAAGTGAGAGACTAAGAAAGGGTTTGGGATCAAGCAAGAAAGGGGAAACTTGCAAGAATTGTTGAGAGATTGAAGAGAATTTGAGAGTTACAACTTCAATGCTTGTGAACACAAGTCTCTAGGTAAGAATTTTATCCTTAAGCCTTGAAATCTAGACTATAATGTATGAACACAAGAGAATTATGTTGATTAAAGTAATAATTGAGTTAGAAATGAAGAGTATTCAGCCTTACCATACATGCATGCATATTTTCTCATATTTTGAGTTTAATTGCCAAGAATTTCCTCATGCATGCCTTGAATTCACCTTAATGTTGTGAAATCATCAAGTTTCATGCTGTTTTGTAGCATTTGATCGTGTTTTGAGAAGCTTAAGTTCAAAGAAATTCATGCATGTCATATTCATGGAACATTCATAAATTTTAAGCTGAATTTTTGCATAATTGGCAAGCTATTGGGCCATAATTTCTTGAAATGATCCTTAATTCATGATGTTTTATGAGTTTCTAAGTGTTTCCTCAAGTTATGGCCTAGAAAAATCGAGTTTTGATGCTTTAAGATTGAGTTTTGGATCATGGGAGCAAATCTGGAAATTCCAGAATTTGCACCCTCCAACGAAGCATTGTACGCTCAAGTGACCACCTTTGTTTTTGCACCTCCACTCGAGCAACAAGAAGTTCACTCGAGCGTAAAATGCATGTTCCCAGAAGTTCATGTGTTTTTGCAGATCGCTCGAGCGACAAAAGTCACACTCGAGCGAAGGTTTGAGTATCACACTCGAGCGAGGGTCGAGCGTCCGTCAAGCGTAAAAATCAAGCAACCAATACTTTTTCCAAAGTTTGCAGACCGCTCGAGCGAAGAAAGTTACGCTCGAGCAGACCCTTACATTTTGCATGTCCGCTCGAGCAAGGAAAGCCACGCTCGAGTATGGACCCTGCTTTCAACAAGTTTTGACAATTGTTTTCGAGTATATTTTTGCATCCTCATTCCATCCTAGGCATTCCTAGGCCAAGGTTAAAACACTATAATAAGGATAAAGGCTAGAAACACACTAAGGACAAATGAAATAAGTTATGTACAATTTGAGCGTGTGTTCCAACGTATGTATCTGTCGTGTTATGTAGGTCACGCGCCTCAAGTTAAGTGAATTACCTACTCTACTCGTCTATTTGGAGCCACCAGTTATCTGTGGGTAATAACTCTGTAAAGATATGTTTGACTTTAATTATTTTCTAATGACATGAAATTATCAGTTTTCTGAAATGCTATATTTTGTATGAATGAATGATTGTCCAAGTTTCTTGAAAAGTAATTGTGGTATCCTTAGCAGAGGCCCTCTCCAGGGAACATAATACTGTGGCTTATGGTCATGAGGCCCTCGCTCGGGAAAGATAATACCATGGCACAGGCCCTCGCCCGGGGGAAACAATACCGTGGCCCATGTATGAGATATTTTACCCAGTACCAGAGGTTCCTTTTTGGAACTTGAAATGCTTGACCAAAGAGACATGTTTATGCTACTGGATGTATCACACATGATTTGAATATGAACAAGACTTTGACTCTGTTTCTGTTATAAACCTGTTTATGATTCTGATTTACTATGAGATTTGAAATCTGTTCTGAGCATCATTCATTAAAATCTTTACTCTGTTATTATTTACTGTGCTTCACTCACTATTTATATTATGTATGTAGGTGACCAGGCGCGTGACCAGACCCAAAGTTGAGGATCTGGTGTCTCTGTTTTGTCAGCCAGCCGTTGTGCCTCCGAGGAGGTTCCCTTTTTGTGCACAAGTCATGTCTAAACGGCATAAGTTAAGACCTTGTATTTGAGCAATATGGACAAGTCTTTTGTTATGTATATATGGGGCTATGTCCCTTTTTGGGCTACAACTGTATTAAATGTGATGAAGTTATTGCATCATAATGCCACGTATATGTATATATTATATACGGTCCAAAATTTTTGTCCCATGTATATTTGCATAACTCTATGGACTATGTATATTTGGTATATTTGCTTCCGTAACCTCTAATTATAATTATATGTTATTCCGTTAAGAGGCCTTTGGTAATCCAGGGATTACTGGCCGATTACGACACTAAACCTATAAGGGCAGGTTTGGGTCATGACAGTGACTGAGATGCAGCAAAAGGGCACGGAGTAAGGAAGGAGGCTTTGATGGAAAAAAAGAGGGACTGGGAAGCGTGAACGATGAGGGACATGGTGGGAAGGGGCTTCAATTCAAGAAGAGGGAGGCTGGTGGGGGAGGCGACAGAGGGGGTGGCGGCCAGCGGTGGGAATGATTAGGGTAAGGGTTTGGTTGAAGAAGAAAGAGATATTTTGGTAATTTTATTTTAGGACAAAGATGTAATAAAAAAAATATCATTAAGTGTATGGAAAGAGGAGAAGTGGTGTGTGCAAATAGAAGCTCCCAGTAAGAAGTCCTAAAGAACATTTTCTTTCCAATTTTACCCCTTAACTCTTTTTTTCTTTTTTTTTTTATCTATTTGACTTTTTGTTGACTATCTGTTGAAATTATTTTCTATTTGTTGAAATTTCTTATTTGTTAAAATTCCTATTTGTTCAAATTTTTTTAAATGTTTAAATTTTTTATCTGTTAAAATTCCTATCTCTTCAAAAAAAAAAAAAAAATTTGTTTACATGTTTATCTGTTGAAAATATTTATTCAATTTTTTTAATCCACTATCTGTTGAAATCTTTGCTCATTTCTCTCTCTCTCTCTCTCTCTCTCTCTCTCTCTGTGTTCTAACCTCTCTCGACAATGGCCACCACCAAAACAGCAATGGTAGAAAGAGAATGAGTAAAGAGAGAATCATCACCTCACAAATCTCTCTTGAGAAAACTCAGATCTAAAACAAGCAACAATATATATATGTGTGTGTGTGTATATATGTTTGATGAAGATACCATTGACACACACACAGACAGAAGAGAGAGAGAGAGAGAGAGAGAGAGAGAGAGAGAGAGGAGAGAGAGTGAGAATGTGTTTGTTTGGATCTCAATGATTCAGAGTAGATTGTAACAAATCTCAATGGATCTGGAATAGTGGCGACATCATTGACATGGTGGAGATCCTACTGCCACCACCGTTGTCGATCTAGGAAAAGATGGACATCGTTGAAACCCTAGTAGAGCTCGATCCGCTATTGTTAGCTAAGTCGCCATTGAAGTCGATGCCCTGGTTCAAAAGAGAAAATGAGATGAGAGAAAGAGAGAGCAGATGAGGAGCGACGACGAGGTGGTGACTCGTCAGTAGAAAGGAAGAGAGAGATCTGTGTGGATTTGGAGACGATGATGGAAGATCTGTGTGGATCATGATTGGACTGGATCTCGATCGTGAGGTGAACACAGCGAACGAGACGGAGGGTAGCAGAGAAGGGTATTGGATCTCGAGAGGGACGGTAGACACCACCTCAAGCAGCGGAGAGAGGAGATGAGAGATAAAATGGTGGTAGTGGGAAAGGCTGTTAACGGCGGTAGATCGAAGAGGACGGCGGCGATGTGTCCGTCAGCAGAAAGAGAAAAAGCAAGAGAATAGGGTTTGGTTTGAAGAAAGGTGTACAAATAGAGAAGTAGAGACAGAGAGAGAGAGAGAGAAAGAGAGAGAGTAGAGGGAAGAAAGAGAGTATCGAAAGAGGGGCCTGAGAATTAGAGTTTTGAAATGAGTGTAAACCGTATGACATATATATATATATATGTACGGAGGTAATTTGGTCATTTTACACGAGCGTGTCCTTATGGACAAAGTGTTTGAATGCCTAGACTTACAGGCAAAGGAAATTCGAAATTGAATTTATCACCCGAACGCCCTAATAATAATTGATCTAAATTATAAATCTATTTGGAAACAAAGTTTTCTTTTCTTGAAAAGGTTTATTAGGCAATAAAGAGGAATATCTCTAACTTCATGTAAAAATAAATAATAATTATTATTATTTTAATGTGGAATCCCTCCAAAGTAACATTTCACTAAACCAATCATAAATTTTAAATATTTATAACCATTTACAAGTTACAAGTATCAAGTAAATTGAAGTGTTGTCAGTGAGACTGAGTTGAGGACTCTCAATTTTGTGATTGGTCTAAATGGCAATTTTAAGCTAACTACTCTTTTTAAATTGATCTATTTACATTCTTCATCTTCTTCGATACTTGAAAAGGTGTTTAAAATTAATTTCACATACTAATGAGACAGGCACAAACTTAGAATCTGAATCTTTTTTTGCATGTAAACTAAAAACATAATGCAAGGATTTATCACAGAATTTACATAATATTATAGAACTAATAAGATGAACATCAATTATGAATTTAGATGGAAAGATTTTCTTTTTCTATTTTCTTATTTTATTTCTCCTTAATTCCCCCCCCCCCCCCCTACTTTTTAATATTTTATGAATGACAATAAAAATAAAAATCCACGTGGACTACAGCTAGTTGACCCAAAAAGTGTGTAGTTGATGGAGCTCAATTTATGGGTAATGATAGTCCCCTTTGTAAACCAAAAAAGTCTCTTTTGATCTCCAATCAATTTACTCTTATGACTCTCAACGGACCGACCTATCCATTCACTTAATATTGTCTTGGCAAAAACAAAATTGTCCCACCAATAAAAATCACTTTTCTATTTTTTTGGCAAAGGTGTCTCATGTTTCAATGCATAACCACTTTTGATGTTTTAGGAGCGTCCCTAAGGATTTTTCTTGAAATTGTCATTGCTATAATATAATAGTAGTAGTATTTTAATGGTAAATATGGTAATTATTAAATTTGGTAAATATTAAAATTTGTGTCAAATATTATATTCACTGACTCAGTCAAAACCAATAATTTCCCTCCATCCCTCCTTCCTTCCTAGTAAAACAGATAAATTTTAGCAATTAAAAGTTAAATACAAACAGATTTACTAATAGCTGAAGAAAATTTGTGTGTGCTCTTATGTAAAATAGGCTTATAAAACAATTTCTTTCAAAGTTTTTTTTTTTTTAAAAAAAAAAGATAAATTACAAATACACCTCTTGAAATTTACTTGAAACACGAATTGTCACATGTTGTTTGAAAAGTTACAAATACTCCCTATCAGAATTTTTTATTTAACAGAATTAATTGAAAAAGTGAAATTTCTAACTATTTACTTATACAATAATAAAATTATCTGAATCATTAATTAAAATAAAATTTTAACATTATTAAAAAACTGTTAATTGACTTGATAATTCATTAATAAAATGACCTATTTGTTATGAAATTAGGAACCTTAGGAGGCATAATATAATTTCTAAAACCACAGTGGATAAAAAAAGAGTGTATTCTCAACTTGAAATCAAATCCTCATTTGTGTTAATTAAATTTATCAAAAATCATGAATTTCACTTGTTTCAAATTTTTTTTTTTTTGAAAAAAATTAAAAAAACAATAAAATTTTTTATAATATATAAATTATGACTTTGTTATAACTCATGATGTATTATTTTTAGTTATTAATCGAAAAGATTTTTGCTAATTTCTTATGTTTTTGGTTATATCAACAGTGGTGTAACATAATTTTAATTATATTTCAAGTGACATTCAATTATGATCTATTATAAGTTTTTTTATATGATAATATTTAAATATTTTATTACACAAAAAAGTGTTTAAGGAGGGTTGACTCAAAAGTAGGATTTATACTTATATTAGTAAAATCATAAAAGTTATTCACATTAATGCATAAAAAATTACAATTCTAAATTATAAATAGTGTCCTCAAAGGAAATCAGACACCAAATCTCTATAACCTGAATAATTTTAGTTCTCAAAGAAGTTTTGATTAATTACATAACACATCATAATAACCGCAAAATTTTTATTCCAACCAAATTATTTTTACATATCTTTTCTGGAAGAACTCATGAAAGTGTATTATTAATAATATTATAAATTTAATCTTTTTTATTTAAAAAAAATCATTATTGTTTAAAATAATACTCCACACTATTTATCATTTGACATTTGTCAATTTATCTTCTAAAAACTTAACAAAAAAGTATTGAATTCTTTTATTTTAATAAATCAATATCAAATTGGACACTATACGTGTATGTAAATCACTTTTAAAAATATGATATTTGACATAAAATCACAATAGAATTAACTTTAATTAATGTAATAATATTTTATATTATGATATATGTTACAAAAAAAAATAATAATAATATTAATTTTACTTTAAAATAAATTTTAAATTTAAATTATTTATTTTAATAATATTAGCCTTATTGTTTTATAAAAGTGTTACCTGAATACTTATATATAATAAATTTAGTTAAATTATTTCTTTATTTTGATAATTTTAATTCTATTGTGCTATTGTTGGCTACATATTTTGTAAAAGTTAATCGCAGTTTGACACGTGATACATGAAGGGCAATTTGAGGAGTTAATACAAATCTCCAGTCAAAAACACACACGTGGCAGGTCATGTTGGTTATAATGGATCTACATAGCACTAAAATAGTTAGAAGGCACAAGATGATGTGGCCTAACGGTTACTTACGAATTCAAATTCAAATCCAATAGGGAAGCCTAATTAATTGCAAGAATGACGTAGTGGGACTGATTGTGAGAAAGCATGATCAGCAATCATAGGAGGACATTTCGACGGCTGGAAGCCCACTTCGACGGTTACCCTTGGAGAGTATAAATAGTAAAGAATGCCTCAAATTGAAAGACCCAGACTCAGATCCAGAAACTAGTCTATTTACTTCATATTTCTTTCCAGATTTACATTTCCAGTTCTTTATATTTCAGCATTTCAATTCTTGTACCGCACTTCATTTTCTAAGAATAGTTTCAAGTAGTCGTTGGTGTAAACTTTTTCAACGCTAGGGTCATTGCATTATAAGTTCCTATGTATTTAATGAAATTCAGTTTCTAAATTGTTCTGTACTTATTGTTTCTTATAAATTTCTCCTAAAACAAGCAACCAGTAAAAGTACTCTTCATTGAGGCTGAAAGAACTTCAACACAATTATCTGATAATTTGTTAGCAATTAAAATTCTGTAAGGGACTAATTGATCCTTGTCGGCATGCTTGAAATTACATAATTAACCTTTGAAAGCCAAAAAAGCCAACATATATTTTTAGCACGCCCATTGGACAATTAAAATGGCTAGACGTAGAGCAAGAGGAGAAAATGAATGCCTGGAAGAGGGTGTGGAAAGAGAGGTAGAAATACCTAATTCAAAGGAGAATGTAATGGATGCACTTGTCTCATCAGATCTTCCACAAATGGTCGAACAAACCAGCACTTCAGAATATACAACACATGTCCAACACACTGGACAGGGCCATGAGACTGGACCTTCGAATGTCCCTTCTACCCACCCAATAAATCCATGGGGAGGTTTAGTAGATGCTATGGGGCAACAATTAATGTATACAATGGAAATGTGGGCAACATCCTTTTTTGATCGAGTAAATTCTCATCAACCAATGATCGCACGACAGGCTGAAGAAAACATGAATTCCCTTCAGCATAGATTGGCTCGAGATAAACAGCCTATGCAAAATAACGGACAAACCATTGGTCAAACTAGCAATCAAAGTCATGAGAGGTGATCACATTGCTAGGTTTACAAGCCAGTGTGGTGAGTTTGCCAATAATGATTACATGAAACTGAGACTATTTCCAAACTTTTTAATCGGAGCAGCCTTCGTATGGTACATAAACCTTACATCTGGCTCTATCTAAACTTGACAGTAAATGGATGAAGTTTTTCATGCCAAAATTTCCAAACAGAACCTGAAGTTTCCATGGCAAACTTGGTAAGATTGAGCCAAAGACATGATCAGAAGGCTACTCAGTTTATTGCCAGATTTAAAAGGGCACGAAACAAATGCAAAGTCATGCTACCAAAGCTTGAATTTGTAAGATTGGCTCAAAATGGCTTGGAATTTAGGTTTCGAAAGAAGTTTGATTCAACTGAGTTTCGAAACTTAGTAGAGTTAACCTATAAGGGATCTAGATATGAAACTTTACTTGAGGAAGAACAAGATCAAAGTAATGCATCATATAAGACCTACTATAGGAACCCTAATTATGAAATTGACGCAACAAAGATCGTAGGAAAAGAACCTATGACCTGTGAGGCATTAATTCAGAAAGACAGTACAATAGATCAACAATTTAAAAAGAAAAACTTGCATAGGAAGTATTCTTTTGACTTAACAAAAACAAATGACATTTTTGATCATTTGCTTATAGTAAATTTCCTAAAGTTACCAAAGGGAGTCAAGATCCCTACCCTTGAAGAACTTAAAGGAAAGTTGTATTGTAAATGGCACAATTCTTGGTCTCATTCAACTAAAAGTTGTATTGTTTTTCCGAGACAGGATCCAAGAACATATTCAGAAGGGAATGCTAAAGTTTTTAGCCAAGTCTAAGGAAGTTATAGGAATTGACACCAACCCGTTTCCAGAGATTGGGGAGGTTGCAATCAATGTTGGCATGCCAGATTTCCAAACCTATCCTTGAAAGAATTAGAGGAAGTCACTGTGCAGATGCATGTGGCTAGCCAGGCTGCTTTCAAGAAGAATACAAGAAATTCACCAGCTGGTGGATAAAGCTCTGCAGGCCTAAAAGAAGGCTCTAGTGAAGAGATGTTGGATGACGATTCTCTCGAAGCTGCTGTAGTGCAGAGGATGTGTCCCAGGTACAGGATGTGTTACAAGTGGCTGAAAGGGCTCCCAATTGATGGGAAGCAATATTACAAAGAAGTGCAGAAGGACCAAATAGCCAGCACCTATAACAAAAGGCTATATCCAACTGGTCCTAGACAGCATTCGTCCTTGGTAGCCCCACCAAACACCATAATGCAATCAAAAGGAAAGAGGCCCCTATATGAAACTAGGCCACCAAATTATTATAGAGTAGACAACCAACTTGAAAGGAAGCATGGATTCAGTGCAAGGCATGGGGGACCAGGACTAATAATTGAGCCCCAAGGACTAACTTGAAGACTGCTTCAAAGAATGAGGCAGCAGATCCAGCAGCCAAACTAGTAGGCTCATGGGTCCCAAGAGTTCCAGATTGGTTTGTCATGCAGAACAAACCTAAGGAAATGCCTACCCAAAGAAAAGTTTTTGGAGATCAGGGAAGAATGATCAAACCTCCCTTGGTGGCTCCAAACAATTGGGTGTTATTAAAGAACCTAAAAACAAGGGAACCTCATGTGGTTTCTATGATTTCTAGGTCTCAAATGAGGAAGATCCAACGAAGATACACCCAGTATCAGAGAGATCTGAAAGAAAGTGGAGAGATCACTTCCATGGCACAAGCAAAAGACCAGACAGATGGAGGGATAGGTTAGAAGCCTGCTCCCAAGATCAAGAGGAGTGCCAACATAGAGTAAGTTGGCTAAAGTTCATGCTGAACTAAGAGCCAAAGAAAAATCCAGTTTAGCAGGCCTCGAGAAGGCTTTAATGGAAAGTGATAATGAAACAAATGAAGGGACTGAGCTAGGCCAAGACAAAACATTGGCTGAAGATGAAACGTTTGAGGCCTTCATGGCCGAACAGATCTTTCTGATTGACAAGCCAACGGAGGTAGATCACCAACAGGCTGCTTCGAAGGAACCTACTAGCACAGAGGTACCAGAATGCAGCATGAAAGATGCTTCTAAAATAACAGAACAAGCTAGTTTGGAAGAGAAACAAGTACAGGCCAATAGTTTAGTTTGGCTCATTCCCTCTAGTGCTAGTAAACATGGTATATATACTGCCACAAGAGTTCCAGGCTGAAGAGGGACATCAAGAAGGTTAGGAAGATGATCCATTCCAGTTTCTAGTGAAGATTCACAGGCCAGTATGATTCAAGATGAGTCTGAAGTAGCTATACCAATGGAAACTAAAGAAGAAAGTAAGGAGGTGAGCATTAACCTCTCATATCCTTTCGAGTATCCTACAACATCTATGACTCAGCACATTAAGCCCCTGTATATCAAGGCTTACTTCGATGGGATACAAATGAACAGGGTGTTAGTGGACAATGGGGCGGCAGTGAACCTGCTTCCGAAGTCCTCCTTCAAGAAATTGGGAAATAGACACCCCAGATTAATCCCAACCAGCACAACCATTGCTAATTTCGCTGGGGATAAGCAGATGGCTCAGAGCATTCTACCCATCAACCTGAGTGTGGGAACTAGAGATTGCATGAAAACATTCTTTGTTATAGACAGTAATGCCAAGTATAATACTTTGCTTGACAAGGATTGGATCCACACTACATCAGAAAATGATGATAGCACCATCCAATGGAGAGACAGAGGAGATCAACGCAGACCCCCAACCTTTTATTGTTTGTGCTAATTTTGCAGAGGCCAAGTTATACACTGAATGAGTGACACCACTCAGTGTGTTGAGAAAAACCTGATGGAACAACCGAAGTGATGGCTGATGAGAAAATAGCACACCTGAAGCACTTAGTATAGGAAAGTGTTGATGAAGAGTTCGTCACCAAAAATGTCAATGATGCCTAGTTGTAAACAAAAAGATAAGAACCAAGAAGCCAGACCCTTGGCCTTAATCAAGTTTTCAGCTTTGGACGTAAAGTCAATAGTCCAGAAGGTACAGGAACAAGAAAGAGAAGTCATGGTGATTGGTTGTAATCAGGAGCAACAAAAGGCCAGGCCTTTGCCCTTGATAAGTACTGTGCATTGGACATCGATACAAAAGTCCAGGAAATACAAGATGAAGAAACCTTATGGATAGATTTTGTCTATCAGGAAGAAAGCAAAGATGTTGAGCCAGATAAGGTGGGAGGAGAACAAAATGAAGAAGTTGCTCTGAAAGCAGAGGAAGTTAAAGGAGAAGCATCAGTAAATGCTCAAGTACAAGACCCTTTGGAAGAAATCAACTTAGGGAAAGGTACTGCACAGCAACCCACTTACATTAGTGCTTGGTTAAGTCCCATTGACAGGAACCAGTTATTGGTAGTCCTAAAGCAATATAAGGATTGTTTTGCGTGGCCTTATAATGAACTGTCTGGATTGGACAGGTCATTAGTGGAACATAGGCTCCCTATGAAGCCTAATTTCAAGCCACACAAGCAAAAACCAAGACGGATGAGCCCTGAAGTGCTTCAAAAAGTGAAAGAGGAGATTCTTAGACTCCTTAAAGCAGGCTTCATTAGAACAGCCATGTATGTTGAATGGTTGTCTAATATTGTGCATGTGGTTAAGAAGAATGGCAAGATGAGGGTATACATCGATTTTAGAAATTTGAATTTGGCAACTCCAAAAGATGAATACCCCATGCCTATAGTTGATCTATTGGTGGACAGTTCAGCAGGGCACAAGATTTTGTCTATGATAGATGGGCATTCTAGTTACAACCAAATCTCCATTGCAGAAGAAGATGTCCACAAGACAACATTTAGGTGCCCTAGGAATATTGGCACCTTCTAATGGGTAAAAATGCCATTTGGTCTAAAGCATGTTGGGGCAACGTATTAGATGGCTATGAATACTATATTTCATGATCTTATTGGGGGATACCTAGAGTGTTACATTGATGATATTGTTGTAAAATCTCAGTCTATGAAGGAACACTTGGTTCACTTGGTGGCAACTTTCGAAAGAATGAGAAAATTCAAGTTGAAGCTTAATCATCTTTAATATGCTTTTAGTGTATCAGTTGGAAACTTCTTGGGGTATATAGTGCACAAAAAGGAAATACAGATTGATCAGAATAAAGCCAAAATCATCATTGAGGCCAAACTTCCATCAAGCAAGAAAGAATTACAAAAGTTCCTTGGTCAGTTTAATTTCCTTCGAAGATTTATTTCTAACACTACTAGGAAAACTAAAATATTTTCTTCTTTGTTAAAGTTGAAAAATGAAGAAGAGTTTGTATGGACAGCAGAGCATCAAGCTGCTTTCGAAAGAATTAAAGCCTATTTGGCCAAGCCTCCAGTGTTGATTCCACCAAGGAGAGACAAGCCCTTGAAGTTATACATTGTTGTAGCAGAAAATTCACTGGGAGTTTTCCTAGATTAGGACAATAAAGAAGGCAAAGAGCAAGCAATTTATTACCTTAGTAGGTTTTTAAATTCTTGTGAATGTAAATACTCAGCTATAGAAAAACGGTGCCTTACATTGTACTTTGCAATAATGAAATTAAGATATTATCTTTTACCTACTATCGTCTTGGTGATTACAACCACAGACTTAGTTAAGTACATGCCATGTAGACCTATGCTGAGAGGAAGAATTAGCAAATGGATATTAGTTCTATCAGAGCTTCATCTAGAATATGTTTTCCAAAAGGCAGTAAAAGGACAAGTTTTGGCTAACTTTTTGGCAAATCATCCATGTCAAACAGAAAGCCAAGAGATAATGGACCTTAGTAGGGTCAATGTTGAGCCATGGCAAATGTGGTTCGATGGATCAAAAGCCAATGGTTTTATTGAAATTAGTGTTATAATTAAATCACCATAAGGGGTAGAAACCACACATGGTTTCAGAGTAAATGAAACTACTTGTTTCAATAACCAAACTGAATATGAAACTTTAATAATGGGACTTGAAATACTTATTGGATTACAGGCTCATGTAGTTGATATATTTGGAGATTCTCAATTGGTAGTCAACCAAGTACAGGGAATTTTTAAATGTCGAAGTGCAAGCATGTTGCTATATTATGTTGATGCATTGCATTTGCTTTCTCAATTTCAGATAGTCAATGTGACTTATATCTCAAGATTCATGAATCATAAGGCCAATGATGTAGCCCAGAAGGTCTCTAATTTCAGAAGAAATGGTGACCCCCAAGTGGACATAAGTCAAGCAACATATCAGAAGTTAATACCACCTTTGGCTAAAAAGGATATCATGGTAAAAGTTAACAAAAATAACTTAGAAGAACATGATTGGAGACATCCAATCATTCAATATTTAACTGGCCCTTCTTCAAAGGCCAGCAGGAAATTTAAATTACAGTCTATGCAATATATAGTGTATAGCAATGCTCTTTACAAAATGGGAGCAGATGGATTGTTGTTGGAATGTTTAGGGCCAAAAGAAGCACTAACTGCTATGGCTGAGATGTATGAAGGTATTTGTGGTGCTCA
Source organism: Camellia granthamiana (assembly GCA_036172215.1). Lineage (NCBI taxonomy): Eukaryota > Viridiplantae > Streptophyta > Magnoliopsida > Ericales > Theaceae > Camellia > Camellia granthamiana. The sequence goes on from CM069905.1 coordinate 70,715,912, forward strand.
TCAGCTTGGTGCGAAGATGTATTGTGGTGCTCGAAGGTATTCTTACTATTGGCACAATTTGTTGTTAGATGTATTGTGCGCTTACAGGACTTCTCCAAGGTCAAGTACAGGAATCACTCTTTATGCCTTAATATATGGGCATAATACAGTATTGCCTCTAGAAATTAATATTAAGTCCTTAAGGGTAAAATGCCAAGACCAATTAACTTTTGAACAATACCATCAAAGCATATTCTTGGAAGTAGAGAATATAGATGAAGCTAGAATATTGACATTAAATAGCATTATTTTTCAAAAAAAGAAGGCAGCCAAGAGCTATAATAAGAAAGTTAAGCACATTAACTTTGATGAAGGTGACTTGGTATGGAAGACAATACTTCCAATATTCATTAAGAGCCATAAATTTGGCAAATAGTCACCTAATTGGGAAGAACATATCAGGTTCATAGAGTCTTGCCTGGGGGAGCCTACCATCTAAGAAACCGAAATAGTTATGTGCATCCCAAGAGAATTAATGGCAGGTACTGGAAGCCTTATTATCCAACTGTGTGGGAAACACAAGGAGTATAGAAACTGTTAAATAATAGAATGATAGAGCATGATACACTCACATAGATAATGAAAAGTTTTCATTTCATAAAGAATTAAGTACATGTAGCCACAAATTGACCCAGAAATTAATACAGTGTTTCAGTTGTTCCCTTATAATTGATTCTCTACTTCTAAGGGTTGGAAGCAACTGAATGGCTGTAGCCATATCCTATCTTCTATCAGCTAGCCCTTGGTTAGTAATTTGCAGCTTTTTAGTGGTTCGATCCAAGGCTAAGTTGACTGCTGCTAGCTCTTCCTCCAGTCGGGCTTCTTCTCTAAAAGTTGAGTTTGAAACTAAGAGGCATCGGAGTATTATCCCTTTAGTTCAAATACCTCTGCATGTATGTTGGAGACAAACTCCTTATCTTTCAATAGTCTTTTTTCTGTAGCCTTGGCCATATGACATATATTGATATAAAAATCTATGGTGGCTGTTGCCTGGGTCAAGTGGCTTGAGATGGCTATGTTGGAGAGCTCAAGAGCTTTGCAGCATTGGAGGAAACCATTCTTAATGATGGATTTTTGTAAGGCTTCGAATGAAATCCTTGAGAATGATGTCAGCAGTTCCAAACAAATGCTTAAATCCACTGGAGGCAAAGAGACTCTGCTGACAGTAGAGGAACTCTCAAAGATTTTCAGAAGGGAGTCAACAAGGACCAATAGTTCAACCTCACTGCTGGCTGAATGAGCTGAGGAAGACATGTCAAATAGGCTAGCCAATCGGGCTTCAAAAATGTCTATCTCCTCCTCTGACATTCAAAGTATAGAGGAATCACTAGTGGAAGGAAAAGATGGCTACATGAGGATATGACAAGGAGTAGAGGAATCCCTAGTAGTGTCTATTGTCCTAGCCACCAGCAAGTCAAGAGAAGAAGGAGTAGAGCTGGGTAGTGGGAAGGAAATTAGTGAGCCACCAGTGTCTTCCTTGCGAGTACCAGTTATCACTAAAGATGAAGTGACCACTGAAATCTCTTAGGTGATAAGGGGCAACCAAGACTATAGTAAAAATAAAATAAGATGAAAGATAGATGCGGCAGATATGGTGTTAAACCTGGGCATAAAAAAGGTGAGATGCTTTGCTTTAAAAAGGAAAGCATGGGAAATATAGAGCTGGGAAGTGGAAACATCATCTGAATGGGCTCTATATTCATTGGCACTTCAGTATGAGCCTTCCTTGTTCCTTTGAGGCTAAAGAGGCCAATGTCGAAGGGGGAATGACTGCTGCTACATAGTAGAAAATAGAAAGAAAATGTTAATTTTTGTTAAGTCTTGGAGAGGGAATCAAAAGGAATTAAGGGAGAAATTACCAACTTCAGAGGTTGTACTGATAATGATTGGAGAGCTGTGAAGGGCATAGAGCTCAGCAGTCTGTTTCTTCCTTGCAACCTCCCTTTGTAGTGCATCAGCAGCAGCAGCTTCATCTTTTAGTATTTATTGTTGCCTCCTTTTTTCAGAACTCTGAAATACAATAATTTCTTTGAAGTGTTCTTCTTTTACTACCTTAGCAGCTACCTCATAAGTAGGATCACCAACAAGGTCAGAAAGAGAAACTGTCATTTTCCTTTTTCTTTTCAATGGTGTCTCTTTTTCCTGTTCTGCTTCCTTCTCTTCTAGGTGAGCCTCAGGTTCTTCAGGGTCAATCATAAGTTTTCTTTTCTTCTGTTGCTGTTGTTATTGCTTGCACTTAAGAATGTTCAAAGCTTGAGCTCTCCGAGGAGAGTCTTCTTGTAGAGCTCTTGCACCAAGAATAGAAGCTATAAGTAAATAAACAAGACATCATAAAAGAAAGAGAAAAGAAAAATGGAAATGCATACCTTTCTTCGAAATAGCCCTGGTAACCCTAAGAAGAGGAGCCGAGGCAGCAGGAGCAGTCTCTGTGGCAGCAGGAGTAGGAGCTGAGATATTAGGAGCAGTGAAAGAAGTGATGGTGATCCCAGTATCCTTGGGTTTGGTTTGAGAGGGTACATCCAGCCTTACCAATAGATCTTGAGGAGAGATAGCCAAGAGTACTTCCATGTTAGCTGTCCACCAGTTCTGGTACCTCTTCAATACAGTACTTTGTAGAATGAAAGGGGTGAATTGAAATTCGATCAGGTCCTGTATAAACTTGGAGGTTGCCTCCTCTAGCCTAGTTCTTGGAACTTTCAGCTCTCTGCTTGCAAGATTTGGGTTAGTTTGGCTGCAGAGAGGGATAGGAATCCCCTGAGTAAGCCTAAACTGCCTAGCAAATTAAGCGGGACAGTAGGCTTCAGCTACGCACTTATAAGCTCGATGATGTAAGGTGCTGACAAAGAGCTCCCTTGGAGTTAAGACAAAGGCCCACATATCCCTGTGTTGAGGTTGGAAGCAAGTTCTGTCAGCCAAAAAAGACCTTAACCATGCTAGCCCTATGTTGGCCGCAAACGCTAAGGAGCAAAAGAAAGAGACAAGTAGAGAAGTTGGGAGTTGGTGGAAGAAAATGAAGTAATAAGCAAAGCTGGAATGGTAAAGTGAAACTCTAGCATATTTTACTCCATAAGTAGTAGGGTTTGGTACCAAAAATCTCAGACACCTGAAGTGTAAAGCAATGAAGTAAGCAAAAAACCAAAGTTGCAAAATCCAAAGTGGCCTCCCTTGGTTGGCATCTAAAGGTTTCTCACAAAACTGAGAACAGGCTCTATATATATGGCCCAAAACATATAGAGCTAAGGCTATCTTCTTCCCCAAAGCAAGAGCCTTGGCAAGAGGGGCAAACTCAAGCATAATCCTCTAAGAAGAAGTGCAAAATAGAAATTTGCAAAGCCAATATAAGAGAAAAGAAAAGAACTCTCAATTTGATACAAGGCCTTCTCTCTTGTTTTCAGAATTTGCAAAATCACTAAATGAGGAGTTTAGAGGGAGAATGGAAAAAGGCACAGTAAGATCAGGGTAATCAGGACCAAAAGGAGTGCCAATGGGTGATAATCCTAGTAGATAGCATATATCAAGAACAATAGGGGCCATCATGCCACATCGAAATTGGAAAAAATTGAAAAATGAATTCCAATAATAGAGTGCAACAGGTATAAGGAAAGGGTCTTCAGAAATGGGAAACTTGGCTAGTCGAAGAGCGTCAAGAAAACAGAGTTCTTGAAGATCCAGCATCCTAGCAGGAACAACTCGATCATACCATTCCTCTCATTCTGGTCTCAATGTAGGCCAACAACGATGGGGACGGTTTATTCTCCAACTTCCCCGGTCAAGGCCACCCTCATAAATGAGGCAATGATCTTCTAGACGCGGGTGTAGGGCAGGAAGCTGAACAGGGGCTTCCTTGAAAATAGGTCCAAGCACAAACTTTCCTTGAGCATGGTGATGGGAAATGAGAATGCGTCCATCAACGGTGCTTTGTTCACCAGCTCTGTACTTCTCACATTCTTCATTAATGATCCTCCTCAAAACTACAGACGAGCTCACACGCTCAACAACTGGTACTTTCAAAGAAGAAGAAGCCATTGATGATAGGATGAAGGGGAAGCAAAGAGTTTGAATATAAAAAGAGTAGAAAATTGCAGTCAAGAGCAATAGGAGTGAAAGGGTTTGTTTTTGGACGAGTATGTTAAAAATGTGAGAATAAAGGGTTTTAAACATTTTTGTCCAAAGTACTCAATCAGCCTAACGAGTCAAGCAAACCTGAAATAAATGATTTGATGGATTTTTTACTCAAGTGGAATTAAGGGTGTGTTTGGTTTGTGTTTGTAGAGTAATTTTTGAGATAAAAAGTACGAAAACTTGTTTGGTTTGTCTTTTTTCAGAAATGATTTTGAAAAATTATTTTGGAGAGAGAGTTTTAAAAAAAGTGATTGATTTGATGTGTATGAGAGAAAGAATGATTTTGGAAAGTAGGTAACCAAACAAAATTTTGAGATTTTTTTTGAAAAAAATTGTTTGGTTTGATTACTCTTGAAAATTTGTTTGTAGAGAATTTTTTTCAAAATTTTTTCTCAAAAACAAACCAAACAAAGCCTAAAACTTTAGTTTTAAAACACAAAGGGTCCCCAGCCACAGTCTCTTTCAAAGAGTAAGTTTGGGTGGGATATTTATTTCAAAGACTCAGCTCGGCTTCGAAAACCTGTAGTTGGTTTCGAAGCCATTTTATGCCTTAAATGAAATTATAATTGAGGTTTGTTTTCTTCGAAGGCTTTATAAGCATACTCCTAGATTGCCTTTGCAAGGTAATGTCCTTCGAAAGAGTCTTTGGAATGCTTATCTTGTTTAGAGTTGTGAATTCTGAAATAAGTAAGTACTTCGAAGCAAGATTAGTCAATTCGAAATTGTGATTTATACAGTTTAGGTTAACTAGATAATTGGAGCATGAAAACCTTAAGTCAAATATGGACGCTCCTATGAGAAAATCCATGCTTCGAAGCACTTAAAGCCAGGCATCAAAGTAAGTTAGTTGTTTCGAAGCTGTTATTCACAGATTACACAGATTGAATAAGACATAAAGCCATATTCGCCATACAATCGATCATACAATTGAAATATAAAACCAGATCATGATAGATGATATTTGAAGAGCTCAGTTTTATTGATATGCAATATTTACATTGGGAACACCTACTTGGTAACATTCTCAATTTCATAAAAGTAAGGAATGGATAAAGTCACAATATTATGGAACTTTGTCCAGCAAAATTCAATAAATACATACTCTTTTTCCAATCTATTTTCTATGCTATCCAAATTAGGTCTGTCTAACTGGTGGGCCCTTAATTGGAGAAAGAGTTGTTGGGCCTTCATTTCAAATTCTATTTGTTTGAGAGCTTTCTTTGTTTCATCCATTTCTCCTTCCCTATGTACTTCATCCATAGGGGCATCTTCTCCAAACTCTTGGTTCTTGAAGTTCTCATATTCTTCAAGAAGATTCTCTGCCTTATACTAAATTTGAATACGAGCAGCAGAGGTTTCCTCCAGCAACCCACTGGTAATGGAAGCATTTGTGTGCAAGTTGAGTAGAAGAGGAAATTGATCCAAGAAAGTGTAAAGCTCTGCCTGGGCTATAGAGTTAAGGATATTGCTTCGAGAGATAATATCACAAGACCACAATAAGTTCTTATGAGGAATATCATCTCGAAAGACTTTAATAAATGGGAGAAAGCGGCAAGTAGAGTTTGGACTCTATACTGTTGGTAAGAAGTAGGAAGAATTGGGGCTTGGTAGGAAGCAAAATGCTGGCTCTCGAAGAGAGTGAGTTTCAGTTCTTCAATCCAGTTAGAATTGGAAGGTAGGAACGGAGTAGTTAGGTCCTCTCCAAATGAAGGTGGAAACTCAAGCTTGTTCACACATTCTAGCCAGTCAGAGGAGCAAAGTTTTGCTTTTTTGGCTAAGAGTGAGGGACTAATTCCTAAGGATTCAACAAGGTGTGGAGTATTTCGCACTATTCTGGACAGCAAGGTGGAAATATACCATGCCGAAAGCAAGTTGTCCTCAAGGCTGCGAAAACGATCGAGGGGGACGTATGGATATACTACGGAGCTGCACATGGAGGGATGGATTGCAATGGGGTCATCAAATTCGAGGAATTGATGGTGGATTCGCTCCCTTGTTTAAGGTTGAGTGGGTGTATGCCAAGTTCCCCAGCCAATGCTGTTAGAAGTGTTGTTAAAGGAAGAGAAGGTAGCTTCATCTCATGCAGAAAGTTTGGAGGCAGAGGAGGAGCTTCCAAGATCCATTTTTGCAAGTTCTTGGTCCAAAGGTTTGTAGTTGGCAGATTCTTGGTGCAAAGGTTTGTAGTTGGCAGATTCTTAGTCCAAAGGTTGATAGTTTGCGAAAGCATCCATAACTTGAATAAATGGAGACAGATAAGCGTGGCCAATAAATACATGAAGGTTCTTTCGAGGACGAATATCATTGTCTAATACCTCTTCGTATGTACGATCGATTAAAAAAAATGTTTGTTTGACCATGGGAACTGTATCAACCCTTTCGAATACTCAGATAGTGGAAAATGTTCAAACATAGGAAAAAATTTAATGCAGATCAAGTGCTTCATTTATGAAAGACAGTTGCATTTCTAAGAAGATGCAAAGTCCATGCACGTTCTAGGACATGGACAAAGTGCATTGAGTCCACTAATATCACCAAGTATTGGATATATTAGTGCGGGGGGTAATGTTAGCTACATATTTTGTAAAAGCTAATCGCAACTTGACACGTGGTACATGAAGAACAATTCGGGAAGTCAATACAAATCTCCAGTCAAAAACAGACACGTGGCAGGTCATATTGGTTATAATGGATCTGTGCAGCACTAGAATAGTTAGAAGGTGCAAGATGACGTGGCCCAACGGTTACTCACAAATTCAAATTCAAATCCAAGAGGGAAGCCTCACTGCAAGAATAGCGTAGTGAGACTGACTGTGAGAGAGCATGATCAGCAATCATGGAAAGACATTTCGACAGCTGAAAACCCACTTCGACGGTTACCCTTGGAGAGTATAAATAGCAAAGAAGGCCCCAAATTGAAAGATCCAGACTCAGATCTAGAAACTAATTTATTTACTTTATATTTCTTTTCAGTTTTACATTCTCAGTTCTTTACATTTCAGCATTTCAATTCTTGTACCGCACTTAATTTCCTAAGAATAGTTTCAAGTAGTCGTTGCTGTAAACCTTTTCAAGGCTGAGTCATTGCATTGTAAGTTCATATTTACTTAATAAAATTCAGTTTCTAAATTGTTCTGTACTTATTATTTCTTATAAATTTTTTCTAAAACAAGCCACCAGTAAAAGTCCTCTTTATTGAGACTGAAAAAACTTCAACACAATCGTCTGATAATTGGTTGACTATTAAAATTCTATAAGGACTGATTAATCCTTACTGGCACGCTTGAAATTACGTAATTAACCTTCGAAAGCCAAAAAAGCCAATAGCTATAAAATTATAATTATCATATAATGATTTTATATAATTTACATTAAATTATAAAATAGTAAAATAAACACTCATTTTGACATTAAAAATAATAGTTAAATTAAAAAGAGAATTAGTAATATAAAACTAAAAGTGATTCTGATTATTTCATTTTATTTTTATTTGGACAATAAAAATATATAGAAATAAAACTACACAAAATTTATTTTAAATATTACATATAAGTATGCTGTGACTAGATTAAGAAGAAAATACATACATTAATTATGTAAAATATTAAGTTTTTCTTTAATATTCTTTTTGAATTATTCATACATATTGTATATAGATATATAAAATAAAAATTAAATATAAATATTTTTTAATAAATAATTTCATGTTAAATAAAAAAATTAAATATAAATTAATATTAAGACATCAATAAGTTAGACAAAAAATAAAAAATATAATAAAAAAAAATTAATTTGATTCATGCGATGCATATAACTAAACGCATTCTATCTTATTTATTTATTTGGTATATCAAGATAATGTTTTTTTTTTTCAAATATCATAATAATTAAATTAAAATATCAACTATATAAAAAAAATCTGACAAGAACAAAATTAAATACACAATAAAAAAAAATAAAAAAATAAGTGTTTCGAGTCCATATAAAATTAGATATTATAATTGAAATTGAATTTATATAAAATTTTATATGTAAATTAAAAAAATATACTGATGTGACTTTTTAAGAAAATAAAAATAAATCATTAGAATGTATCACCTAAACAATAGAAAAACGCTATATATATATATGATATATACACATCATAGATCAACTAGACGCGACTGTGCATCAAGGCAATCTTCTTCTTTTTTAGGTTCCCCCAGGGTATCCCCCGCCGACCGCGGAGACTAGTCCCTTCGCTGGTTTGTAGGCACCTCAAAGGGTGGGACAGCTGGCCCAGGGATTTAAGGCTGCTCCATGCCCAAGGCGGGATTCGAACCCCCGACCTTGGTTAAGGGAGGAGGAGTCCCTTCCACTCCACCACAATAATACACACCAAACAATTTCTGACCAAGCGTAACTCAGTTAGAGCGTGTGCCCTATGACCAGCTCAGCTGGTTGATGTCTAATAAGGGTTGTTTGATTCTTAAGGGGAGTGAAATGTTTGTCCTTCTAGTGGCTCATTTCAATAACCTCGCTCTGTACTCTAATTAAAACCTTAGCTCGTCTATAACGTATAATTGAACTCTTATTGATGTTTCGATGGTGAGTCCCTTCTTATGAGTTGGGTTAAATCAAGCTGACAACCGACTATCTTAGGACCTGAGCTCACGAATGCCGTGATAACACCTTAGAGCATCTTTTTTTTTAAAAAAAAAAAAAAAAAAAGTTTTACACAACAAACTCACAAATAATATTTTGAAAATTGGATTGAGCAAAGAAAAAGAAATCGAGTGAACAAGTTATCGGTTTAACTGAAATCAAACCATGACCTTATAATTATGTCATAATTTTTTTAATTATAAATTAATTATTATATAACTGGTAAAATTACAATCCAAAAAAAAAAAAAAAAACCTTTAAATTACACTTCATACACCCACAACAAAAAGCGCAACAAAAATGATCACATTTGAATTGAATGACAGATAATGAAATTTCATAAAAACACCACACAAATCAATAATCATGAAAACAAAAATGGAAGATGCGGTTTATTTATTTATTTATTTACGAGTCCCATATACTTTCTTCTGCTATTATGTTAATTGAAAATTAACATAACTACATCTTATTTATCCCCATTAAAAAAAATAAGCATTATTAAAAAAATACAAATTACACTAACGGTCTCTAAAGTTTGAGACTTGTATCATTTTGATTCCTAACTTTTCAATTATAACGCATTTGACCTTAAATTTTGAATCTTGTTCCAAATAAGGACAATTGAAGATATCATTGCTTAATTTCAAGGACAAAATCGTTAATTTGATAAAATATAAACTAATTTGATAAAAATAAATATTAAAAAAATAGTTTTGAATTTTCAAAAATTATTTCTACACACTAAAAATAAATTATGTAAAATTAATAAATCTTTTAGACATTATTTATTTATTTTATTTACCAAATTAATTTTTATTATGTGTTTGGATAATGATCATGTAATGGGTGGTTGTTTTTATTTTCATTAAATCAGTTTCTATTTTTTCAAAAGTCAAATATGACGACAACTTTAATATCGTTATTAAACCAATCCATTAAATTAAAAAATCCAAAACTAAAACCATTTTATATATTAAATATATCGATTACACATGATTTTAACAACCACTCATTGTATGATCATCATCCACACACATAATAAAAATTAATTTTCTAAAAATAAATAAGTGTCCAAAAAAAATATCAATTTTACATAATTTTATCTTTGACTTGTAGAAATAATTTTTTTTTAATTTAAAAATATTTTTTGACATTTATTTTTATCAAATTAGTTTATATTTTATCAAATTGACAATTTTGCCTTTAAAATTAAGCAATGGTATATTGTCCTTATTTGAAACAAGATTCAAAATACATGATCAAATGTGTCACAATTGAAAAGTTATGGATCAAAATGACACGAGCTCTAAACTGTAGTGACTGTTAGTATAATTTGCCCATTAAAAAATCACATCATAACTACATAAGCCGCCGCTGCCATTATTCTGGCATATGCGACAAAAAAGAAAAGAGAAAAAAAAAAGCATCGCAGAGACTTTTATATCCACAAAAACCATGAAGGTGGTGACAACTCCGATACACGTTCAATCAATGAAGTTGCATAAGCATATAGAAATTTACCGGACAGAGACGAGAAAGAGGTCTGAGACTGAGAGGCAGAGTAGAGAGAAGAGAGATCGTCGGATTGAGAGGCAGTATTGAAGGACTGTAAAGCTGATAGCAAAGTTTTGAACTTCAAGGTCATTGCTTTGTTGCAAGAAGAGTTGAGAACTTGAGTGATTCATTAATGGTGATGATGATTAATGAAGAGAGAGAGAGAGAGCGCTATGGTCGTGCTGTGCAAGGTTGCCAAAGAAGCCCTAGATCAGCTGCTGCTGAAGAGAAACAAAGAGAAAAGAGACAGATTTGAGGATTTATATATATATATCATAACAAAACCGCACCAGTTTGATTGACCTGTGAACAGGTTGACCGGTTCGGCAGTTGAACCACCAGTTTAAACGTTTCTCCTCAAATATTCCGATTTTTGTCCTTGAACGGTTTAAGAGGGCTGACCGGACCGGAGCCTCACCCGGTCGACGGTTTAACCGGTTGAACCGACCAAGCCGAACCGGTTTTGAAAACCTTGCTCATAGGCCAAGCTCACTGGTGGGCCAATAGGTAGCTTCTCAAGGGCCAACTCGACCCATACGCTTAGCCCAATAGACACAGATTCAAGCTTATCTTTTAATTTTTTCCCCTATTTTTTCAAATTTTATGTTGGGGTCACATGTCGAGCCGGTAAGCCAACGCTGGGCTTCAAACCTAGGCTTAGGCCCAACCCAAGCCTCATTCGAACTAGGCCAACCAGACCGAGATACAGGCTTGGGCGGAGTAAAAGCCCACTGGGGTGGATGGACCTGGGTTGTGAGCCTTCGTGCCAAATAATGAACCTTGAATAGACTACTTGTTTTGTGAAGTATAGGAAAACAAAATAATACAATATAACTACAAATCTTCCTAATAGAGAAAGCCTGCAATCCTCTTTCCTGGATGGATGGTATCATGTCCCTGTTTTATGCCAAAAAAACCAGAGTTTCAATTCTAGAGTTTCTAGGGTGGCCACCTTTCAATTGATCATGAGGAAATACATAAACTTTAAACCACCAAAATTCTAACTAATGTTAAGCTCCATTTTTAATTGATTGGACATAAATCACACCTGTCTGTTGAATAGTTTTTCACTGCAAGCCATGTACTATGCATTGATAAATAACTTGGGAAACCGATAACTTTCACAATGAAAAAAAAAGAGACATAAAGTTGATAAAGATACAACTATACGTGTTTCCATGCCTACAACTCGCAATTTACCAAAACAAAATACAGAACTATTTTAACGAACAATTAATAGTTGCATTTCAATTGTGTGTACAGCAAATCCCTCAATCACGATATCTAGTGAACCATGACTAATGAGAAGACAAAGTAATTGATAAAGAAATTCCTCAAGCAGATGATGCACAAGTTGTAGTACAAATCATGCTATTATTCCTCAAAGCTATGATATTAAACTTCTACATTGCACATTGAACTTAGCTTGGGCAGAATGAAACCAAGATTACAAGGAGGGAAGAAAAGGAAAAACAAGAAGAAAAAATTAGTCTTAACTTTCCACTTCATCGATGTTGGTTCGGAAAATGAAATCTTCAGTTTCTAGTTCATCATGAAATAGAGAAATAGATGTCTTCTCAACCCTCTCCCTAAATCCGTTGTTCTCTGATGATCTCTGACCCTGTAATTTTTCCCCTTTAATCATCGGCACCATAAGAGTGGACACTGTGTTTGCACGTCTATTTGACATACAAACTTTACGTTTCATTCTGATGGAATTTGAAGATGTGTTTCAACTTCTAAAATGGATTCATAAAAATCGGAATTAATTGCAAAACATGAACTATTTTACCCCAAAGTCCTAAAATGTATCTATGGTGTGTTTGCATGTCCATTTGACATAGAATGAAACTTTACACTTCGTTCTCATAGCATATGAAGGTGCGTTTCAACTTCTAAAATTGATTCATAATGATCGGAATTAATCGCAAAACATTAATTATTTTATTCCTAAAGTCCTAAAGTGTTTCTATACATGCAACACAACTCTTTCAAAAGCTATGCGAAGTAAAATGGACTCATTGCTAATCATATAGCATTCCATTTCAACGTAACATCCAAATGCCCCATTATACAATAAGCATAGCCTCATGTCCATTTGACATAGAATGAAACTTTACACTTCGTTCTCATAGCATATGAAGGTGCGTTTCAACTTCTAAAATTGATTCATAATGATCGGAATTAATCGCAAAACATTAATTATTTTATTCCTAAAGTCCTAAAGTGTTTCTATACATGCAACACAACTCTTTCAAAAGCTATGCGAAGTAAAATGGACTCATTGCTAATCATATAGCATTCCATTTCAACGTAACATCCAAATGCCCCATTATACAATAAGCATAGCCTCCAAAAACGTCAAATATTAAGTTTCTGAAATTCAGAGGACTAACCTTCTTCAAGATGTAGAAGAAATAGTGAAATCCATCGCCAAAAGTATTCCACTCAACGGACCAGGTGAATTCTGGAGCATTAAATAAAGGGCGCCTGAAGTGTGGCTGTAGAACATGCAAATTACAGCTGAGGAACATAGCCCGATAAAAAATGATAAGAAAGAGAAATGAGACGTTACAAAAATGATTATAATACCTGGCCAAAGGTGATTGAGATGAAAATACCATTTGGTTTAAGAACCCTATGAACCCCTTGAAGCATTGCCATTACCTTGTTTACTGTTGCAGATCGTGGATTCCAAGGGTCGCCACTGTCCACGAACAATACATCCTTCAAATTTAAAATACACACATACTCGACTATCAAAGGTCAAAAGACAATGTGACAAAAAGACATTATAGTTAAATTCAAGATACAAGAATAATTCCACAAATAAAATGAGAAACATCACACTTCATTAAGATTACCATGGTTCCTTTCTCTATAACGACGTCAAAACATTCATTGGTAAATGGAAGGTCTAGCATATCAGCTTCCAGCACTTTAATTTCTGATGATAAAGATAATAAAAATAAATAAATAAATGAACAAAAGGAACTGTCAACATAGCTCTGATTTTACTGAAATTAAGTTATTTATTATTCGACACCACCACTATCCCCATGTCTCAAAATATGATGTCTAGTGATATCGGTGAAACAAATTCACTAGCATAAAAATGTGAAACATAAAATGTCAAACAACACTTTTGACTCCATTTGATAAGAAAGAAGACTAACAAAGATCTCTATGTTGCCTAAGGAACAAGTAAAGAATCTGTTCCACTATTGCACTTCAAGACTTCACTGTTCCTTGCAGGACCTCTTCAGAATCCCTTATGAACCATGTGGCAGTATATGCGTTGAAAATATATAATCGATTAAATTCTTTACTGCACTGCACCAAGTTTTTAAGTAGACACCACCACATTATAACTTCAATGACCACGATATTAGTTTTAGGGCAAATTTCACTTTTACCCCCATTTGGTTTGGGCCATGTTCGGATAACCCCCTTATCATTTGGAAATAATCACATAATAACCCCCACCTGTGATTTGGGGACTAAAATGCACCATTACTTTTTCCATCTAAAATAATGGGCTGTGAGAGGCACTAGCCTATGTGGAGAGGAAGTTCATTTTTAAGACAAAAAAGCCCCTTATAAATCTTCAAATTTACAAAAAAAAAAAAAAAAAAAAAAAACGTCGTTGTGATACATCTTCAACAACAACCTCTTATTCCCCACACTCTCACAGGTTGCAGAAACAACCCAACAATAGCCACATGAAGATTAGCACACCTTCATTGATTTCATACCACTCTACAACACTAAGAGTAATTTACAAGTTGATCATAATAACATAAAACTTCAATTTCTGCTATCAACATAGCAAGGGAACCACCCATCCACGATTACACCCATGCCGCTAGTATAAATATATATACATACACACATAAATCAATACCTGTCAATGAAATCCTTTATTCTGTTCTTCACCCTTAGTAACCCAATCCCTCTAACACCATCTCACACGTGTTTTTGTTCTGGTTGGTAAACACCATAGTAGTGATCTCTGCAACCCGACTACACAAGTCCTCACTTCATTTCAATTAAAATTTGGATTTTGATTTTGAATTTTGTTATGATTTTGAGTTTGATTTCACTTTCAAATTGGATTTTGATTTGGATGAGCCCGGCGATGGCTGCCATGGCAGCCGGAGTAGTTAACCGTAATCAGTTGATTTGGGGAGGTTCCAAAGTGGTAGTTGCTTGGGTGGATTGGGGTAGGAAGGTTGCAAGGTGGTGGGTTGATGGGGTGGGTATGGGCTACACAGTGGAGGTTTGCAGCCATGGAAGGAAGAAAATAGAGTACACATATATATAGATATATAGGTTTAATTTAGCAAAGTAAAAGAAGAGGGTATTTAGGTCAATCCACATGTCCTGTTAACCAAAGTTCGTGTGCATTTTAGTCCACAAATCACATGGGGTTATGTGGTTATTTCCACAAGACAAGGGGGTAACATGCATATGGGCCAATCCACAAGGGAGTAAAATGAAATTTGCCCTCAGTATACGCCTTGTCTTTGGCTTTTTTAATAGAATCTTTACCCAACTTATCCAAAAAAAAAGTATTAGTTATATTATATTATATATATACCATCGCATTGGTATATCAATCAGAATGCATCCTACTCAATCCTTAACAACTTGCTATGGCAAATACTATCTACCTCCAACGCTATGGCATGTGTTCAAGTCATAGAATCGGCCTCTCTACAATAAAGTGGTGGTAACCATGTTTTGCGCAAGAGTCTTGTGCACTAGGTATAACCTTTTTTACGAATATTTTGTAATCACACATTATAGATGAATGAATCAATGAATCATGCCATTTATGACTAGCTGATTATGACTAATTGAATCCGAACCTCCAAGGGCAAATTTTATTTCACCACCTGTGGTTTGGCCACATGCGGATTACCTTATCATTTGGACTAACTGCATTTTTTCCGAACCTCAAGGGAGGTGAGTGTAATTTATCCAATTTTGAAAGACAACTCTAATACAAAGTGATTGTTACAACATTTTTGAAATGTCTAATTAAATTAGCGGGGCCATTACAAGGGGTAGAAAAAAAAAATTCAAAAAATAGCATATACAAAATAGAATTTTGCAGAACATTGGAAGGGTCGAGACCCCCCTGACCCCTCCTCCCTCCTACCCTCACAATGGATTACGTGCTTATTTTCAAATGACAAGGTTATGTTCAAATCACAAGGGATAAAAAGTGAAATTTGCCCATATCAAAAATTTAAATCATTAGAAACTTTTCTTCTCTTTTTTTTTACACTCACCTTTCAAAAGTGAAATCACAACACTAAGAGTAATTTACAAGTTGATCATAATAACCCCCTTTCTTTTTTTCTTTGTTTTTTGGTTCTTTTTCTTTAGCTCATCATCCAAGTTTTACATCAAGTGAAACCATTAAGAGCTAAAATTGATTAAAAATCTTTATCTTTATATAGCAAATGGATAACTAGGCATTTTTTGAAGATCAAGCTACAAACCATTGTATCCCTTGGATAGTAACCGTTTCTGCATCTTCTCCACTGCGACGGCAGACAAATCAATGCATGTCATTTCAGTAATTCCATCGCTGTACAGTTGTTCACACAACTGAGAGTTTCCACATCCCAGCTCCAACACCTGCAATTATTCGTGTTTAGAAAAAGCTATGCTAATGATTGTTTGAATAGTCAAATGAAGAAACAAAATGAGCAACCAAACTATCGAGATATAGGAAAGGTTTATACATACAGAGGAATTGGGTTTAACGTGTTGTTGAATGAGATGACGAAAATGAGAGTAGTCTTTAAACCATTCGTAATGATCCTCATGAGCGAACCTCTCGTCCCTAAAATATAACAAAACAAACAAATTTACCATGACAGAAGCCGTGTTTGGTTACTGAGAAAAACCGAGGGACAATAAATAAAAATAAAATCAATGGCTCTTCCTTTTGTGATGTTCTGGTTTTTTGGCTTAAAATTATGAGAGAGAGCTGATGCCTGAAACTTGTTCGATTTCTTGTATTTACTTTTAATCCTACGTTTTCTCGACATCCAAACAGAGGATTCATCAGTGAGTGCTATTCATCAGTGAGTGCTTACCAGTAATGAGGATCGAGGTATGCCAAAGCCGTGGATGGTTCGACGGCGCTGGTTCTCTGCGTTTCCGTCCGGTTATGGCCGTCTCCATCCATTTTAGAACAGTTCAGTCCCTGTTTCTTGATGTTTTGCTCGTCTAATCGATAGACTAAAAACCAGAAAAAACCTAGCTAGCTGCTTTATATCTGGTTTAATTTTTTTTTTTCCAAAAAATATTCAAAAACTGTTATAAACCTAATAAAAATAAAGAACAATGGAAGAGTAAATAAAGCACTACATATTTAAATAAATAATGTTTTTATATATTTATTATCATACAAACTCACTTATTTATAGATGGTAAAACTATCACTATTCACCACCTCATGTGGTTTATCACATGACATATCACATGGTAAGACTTTTCTTTATTTTCACTTTGACCCGAAACTCATTAGAATTCCAATTGCATCTCTTTTGACGATTATTCAAATATTTCACAACACTCCCATTAGATAACCATATACTAAAAACATGCCTCGTTAAAACCTTCCCAAAGAAAATCCAGTAGGAAAAAACCTTTGGCAATATTCTTATATATGATTTGTTTAGATTGCCTCATTAAAACCTTACTAAGGAAAATCCAATGGGAAAAAACCTTACAATCTACAAATCTACTTAAATAGATGAGTCCCGCTTAATGCTGCATAATAGGTCATTATGCCGACTCATCCCAATATTTTGCACTGGGCTTCTTGAATGTTACAGTTAGTGGTGTTTTAGTAAATAGATCTGCCAGATTATCACTTGAACCTATCTTTATAACCACATTTATACGCAACATTATCTTCATATAATATAATTGGACTATCTTTTATTGAAGACAATCTGCATCTTTCTTGAATATGATGAATCATGGATCTAAGCCAAATACATTCTTGACTTACTTCATGAATTGCAAGTATCTTTGAATGATTTAAAGAAGTAGCTGTCAATGTTTGTTTACTGATTACCAAGATATAGCAGCATTTTCATAGATAAAAAACATATCTTTTTTGTGATTTGCCGTTATGTGGATCAGAGAGATGTCTAGCATCTGCATATCCAATTAGCTACAGCTTTGAAAAATTAACCCATATCGGTTATTCCACGAAAATAACGCAATATCTACTTTACTTCATTCCAATGGCTTCGGGTTGATATAGAAATATATCTTACTAATAAATTGACTACAAATGCAATATTGGACCTAGTACAATTTATAAGATACATAATAGCACTAATTACATTGAGATATAGTACTTCATGACCAAGAATTTTTTCATCATCTTCTAGCAGGCGAGAAAACCATTAGAGTATTTAATTGATGAGTTTTTTTCATATAAAGGTGCTTCAGGACTTTTTAATTAATGAACAAGAATTCCATTTGGCAAATGTTCGATCTGTAGGCCAATACAAAATTTCATTTTGCTAAAATCTTTCATTTTAAATTCATTTTAAATATTCTACAGTTTGTGTAAACTCTTCTAAAGTTCAACAAAATTCAAAACTTCAACACACATTGCAACAATTGCAAATCTGAAATCCTTATTTTTGGGTTTTGAATTAAATGCTTTTGACACCTTAAATCCTTCAGGGACTTATATATATATATATATATATATATCACTATCTAGTGATCCATCAATATGTTGTAACCACATCTATTAAAAGCATATCTAAATTTTCTATGATTTCCAAGCTGATGAGAAATCTAAATGCAATTGCATTCATTATGGGTGAATAAGTTTTCTTATAGTCAATATTAAAAGTTTCTGCAAGAAACCTTGCACAATAAGTTGAGCATTATATCTAACAATTTCATTTTTCTCATTGCACTAAAGTACAAATATCCACTTATATCCAACAATACCCACTTATATTTGACAAGCTATGACCCTACAGGGGGTTAGACTACAGGTCCAAATATTTCACATTTTTGTAAGCAAGTTTAATTCTACTTGTATTGTTTTCTTTCCATATTAGCCAATTATTTATACATCATCATTCTTCGACGGTTTGTGGTTTATTATTATTATTATCACTTCTGATAATGCTTTCACTATTACTTCTGGAAATATTAAAAGCAACTTTAAACGAAAATATATTGTCGACAATAGTTCAATTTCTATCACAAATATCTCTTGTACTTATATAATGTATTGAGATCTCATTATTTTCAGGTTCCTTTTTTACTTCAAGGGATAACTCTTCAAGAAGTTCCACTTCAAGGGATAACTCTTCGGGAGATTCCACTCCAGCAGATAACTCTTTAGGAGATTCTTCTTCTGGAAGTTCCGCTTCGAGAGGTTTATAAGTAGGAGATTTAGATAGATTTATTATAATAGTTTGTTTTGTGGGTCTAGCCTCTCCAGGAGCACTAAGAAATTTTTATGGGTTTAGCCTCTTCAAGAGTGCTAGGTATAGTCTCTTCTGGAGCACCTCTTCAGGAGCGTAGATATAGCCTCTTCAGGAGCGCTAGATATAATCTCTTCAGGAATACCAGTTGTCTTCTTCTTTTAAGAAACCTTGTCTTTTGCACCGACAGGTCTACTACGCTTCTGCGTGACTTAAATACATTTATAGCTATACCAGCAGATTGTCCTTCAGGAACATCAATTCTTGTTGGAGCATTAGCAATTGGAATATAGGATTTTATTATATTTTTAGTGTCAGTGAAGGCATCCGGTAATTGATTTGCTTATATGTTTCTAGTTCACATTGATTAGTCCGAGGATTATGATAAGATAACATCAAATTATTTCAAGTGATTTCACGTCAAGTTTCAGGTTGCGACTTTTCTCTCCCTGATGATGGGAAAACTGTTTCATCAAAATGACAATTCTCAAAACATGCTCTAAATCCATCGCATGTTAAGGATTCAAGATATTTAATAATAGATGGAGAATCAAAACTAACATAAACTCTAAGTTTACGTTAAGGACCCATTTGCAATAGAAACATATACAACATAACCAAACATTCTAAATAAATAATAACTGATGGTTGACCAAATACAAGCTATAATGGTGAGTAGTCATGTATACAGTTGCTCTAGCATGACCCTATGCTGAAACAAGTAATTTATTTTTCATAAGCAAAGGTTGAGCGATCAACTAAAGTCATTTAATTAAATATTAAACTATACCATTTTGAGTATGAACATAGGCAATAGAATGCCTGACATCAATACCAACATGTATGCAATAATCATTAAAAGTTATGTTACGAATGAGACTATCTAGTTAATATATCTATCAAAATTATGAAATAACAAATAGTCCATATTAATATGAATGAGATAGTCTAATAATTAATTTTCTCAGTGAACAGACAGAGCATGGATACTCACTTGATGGATAATCTTTTGGTAAAAGAATCTTTTGGTTCTTTAATGGATGTTCTATTTGAATTTTTAATAATTCAATACATCCTTATAGATCCTGGATGCTTAGGGTAATCATGCCTAACATGACTGCTTTTTGGATTATAACACTTCTGGTGCATTAAGTTGGAGCACTTCTAGTATATCTCAACATTTGATTCAATTGCTTTTATTGCTATATAATACAACTCATATAAATATCAAGCAACTTCAGCAAAAGTAATATATAGATATTCTTCTTTACTTTTATATATGGTTTCAATAACCAATACGGCATATATCTTTAAAACCTAGCAGATGTCTTCTGGATCAGGAAGAATATACTTCATCAATATCAAATTTGATTCCATTTGACAATCATAATATTGTCTCTTCTAGAGCTTTCAATCAAGTTTGCAGAACTTGAGATTTTACATTAACTTTTGTCATCGTCAAATGTTTTTCATTACAAAGAATTATAGGTGTCTTTATACTGTCTACTAAATTAATATTTTACTCAACATTTTAGAATTAGTCAATACATCAATACAATCCATGTATATAGATAGCTAATCATCATTTCCAAAACATGATCAAATAGAACAATATAAATTCCAAAAACATAACTAAAACAGATATAATATTTAGAAATCAGTGTGAATATTTTCATAACCAATAATCTTTTCTTTTTCATTTATTGAGGCTTGTTATCTACAAGACAGACGCTCCAAGTGAAAAAGATTTCAATAGTAAAATACTGTTGATGAATAGTATTTTGAGAAAATTGTTAAAAGAATACACAATGATGAATAGTGAACTTCTAGGAGAAAAAAGATGAATAATAATTATTTATGCATAGTAATCACTCTCTTTTCTAACATATTTATTTGCCATGCAATATGCACCATGCATATGCAACATGAATACATGCAAACATACATACATCACTCTTGGGAGATTCTACTATGCAAACTTTTCCCTTTTTCCTGTGATATCTCATGATTATTCCACTTCAGGTGGAATGACATGATTTGCTCGAATGTGTCTGAACATGTCCCCTACAAATTTTGTAATTTTACCTCAGCCATGTCCAAAACCATGACTTCTCCTTTGTCCATGACCATGAAATGCAACCTCATTCACTTCAACGAATGGAACAGAG